>WSYH01002003.1:37810-99175 GCA_036426205.1 Ascaphus truei
CGCCGAGGGGCGGCCACTAGCAAGCCGGGAAATCTCCCGGCTTGCGGTACCGGCCACACTTTAATAAAGTGTGTCGGTAGTGTACATACATACATACATATATACCTTTTGTGAAGGGAGTTTTGAATGGATTTCAAGAGCCATATAGTGTCTGAAGATGTCTATGGTGTATGTGTGTGTGTGTGTGTGCGTGTTCCTCCACAACAATGTGAGAGACTGATAAAGTCATACAGAAAACGATTACTTCAAGTTATTGCTGCTAAAGGGGGTTCTACAAGCGATTGAATCATAAGGTATACTTAGTTTTTCACACATGGCTTCTCCATGTTGGCGTTATTATTGTTAAATTTATCATGACACAGTGTAATATGTCATGTGTTGTTGTTCATCTGAGGTTGTATTTACCTAATTTTAAGACCTGCTAAGGAACAGATGATTGTTATTATGTCCTGATATGTAAAACCATAGAATTGAAAGAGGGTGTACTTTCTTTTTCACACAACTGGATAGATACTAATATATATATATATATATATATACCACGACTAGTACGGTTAGGGTGGGTAAAAAAAGTGATCTAAAATACCCATCCACAGTAACAGCATAAAAGCAACTGTAAATATTCCTATATATTCATTTGCATGTCTTTAGACAGGGTCTGCAACCCTGTCTTTCACCATTACACCAGCAAACAGCACTTCCACTGCAGCAGTGATTCTGGGAAATGACATGCAAATGAGCACACAGTGACCACTTTTTATCCCATGCTCACATTACATGGCAACCCTTAGCAATGCTGCTGCTTTAAACACAGATTTTAAGCAAGGACTTGGGAGATGCAAAGTCAGGTTAACCCACAACCGCAATGTGAGTGGGGTAACTGACTTTGATCTCCCAAGTCCTGCTTTAAAAAGCGTGTTTAAAGCAGCATGCATTGACTAAGGGTTGCTCATGTAATGTGAGCATGAGATAAAATTGTGGCACTGTGTGCTCATTTGCATGTAATTTCCCAGAATCCCTTGCTGCAGTGGAAGTGTGTTTGCTGGGTGGGGAATTGTGAAAGACGGGTTGCAGACCGTCTAAGACATGCAAAAGATATACAGGAATATTTACAGTTGCTATATGAGATATATATATATATATATATATATATATATATATATATCAAACGACAGGGGGTGCCCAGTGCTACATCCAAATGACAAAACATACATGGTAATAATTACAAGAAATAATGCTTCAGTACTAATAATAATGCTAATACTGGTTTTTAAGTTAGATATTTTGACCAAAGCATCAAAAGCCTGCACACCAAATCGTCAATGTAAACCATAATAAGTGCAAGTCCTACAATACACTGCATTCTGTTCCCTATACCTCTGTATGAGGGGGAAGAACCATAATAGATTCCTTACCTGAAGCAAGATGAGAAGATCCACCATTAAAAATGGGGAGGTCACTTGAGCTCTGGGGGGGGGTGCCACAACCTCCATACAACTGATTCCAGTCAGAAATTAATTAGCACACACAAACCCAGCAAGCTCAAATGCCCACACCCACCTAATCTTCACTATATGTAATGTCACATAGAGTGCCACTGGGCTGTGGCAAGTGAATATAACAAATGACAGGTGGTGCCCAGTGCTACATCCAAATGACAAAACATACATGGCAATACAGAACAGAATGCAGTGTAGTGTAGGACTTGCACTTATTATGGTTTACCTTGACGATTTGGTGTGCAGGCTTATGATGCTTTGGCCAAAATATCTAACTTAAAAACCATATTTTATTATTATTAATATTAGCATTATTATTAGTACTGAAGCATTATTTCCTGTAATTATTACCATGCATGTTTTGTCATTTGAAGAAGTCAGCGCAACAGCTGATGAAACGCGTAGGTTCGCATCATCAATGTCCGACAGCTGACTGTGAGAGGAGTGCCTAATCGCATGTGAGGAGTGAAAGCAACTGTTTCAGTTATATTGGCGGAACAAAGTGGAAGGCTGCATTTGTCTGTCTGTCTGGCTGAGTCTGAGTCTGACATCAAGCAGAGACACGAGTGAATATTCAATATGAACGAATACAATTGTCTTGTGTGAGGGGGTAATCCAGGAAGTGGAAGTGGAACAGCGTCTCCAGTGTTACCCGGATCAGCATCACATGTTCATCTCCAGCGTGATTTCGTTGGTGTGCTGACGGAGGGACGCGGAGACCCCTGTGGTCATCGCGGTTACATCCTTTGGTGAGACCATTCCTTAATCCTTTGCCTAAGCTATTTGCTTACCCCCCATCTCCATCTATAGAGGTCAATATCAGCCTGATTTCTCCACGTTTGCATCCGCAATCTATCATCTGACGGGTCAATTACCTCTCCCCATTTGTTGCTCCAGTCATTTGCTACCTATCTGGTGACAATTCCTTCCACATCTCACTGCCTCCTACATTTGCACTATTGGACATTTTTGAAGTGAAACTTCTTTAGTGGCACCTCATTCGAACTGGAGGCAAAAATGGATTGTGGAGACAGAAATGAAATGGATGTGACGTCAGTGCTGGCAGTTGAGGTCGGGCTGTGTTCTGGCTCAGCCCGACCCCAACACTGACATGATCCCAACCGCTCAAAAAATCAGATGCAGCGGAGTCGGCGATAGCCGCCGCCGCTCCCCCCACACAGCCACAGATATATGCGGCGGCGGCTATAGCCACCAGCACCACTCCTAACACCCACAATTCCCCCTGTACAGCGACTCCTCGGGCTCTCTGTCCCAGCCGCGACATATTCGATGGCGGCGGTGGTAGCCGCCGGCGCCGCTCCTAACGGCCGCCATTTCCCCCAGGTGGAGATGATCACTTGTGGCATCCAGGGCAGCGGGGACCCTCTGACCGGCTCCTGGGACCAGGCCCGCTCTCTGTCCCAGCCGCGCACTCTGCCGGGCTGGAGACTCAGACAGAGCCCCCTACGCATGCGCAGAAGCAACTGGCAGCTGCGCCGTTGGTGAGAGGAGCAGGACGTTCGGGCGGCTCAGTATTGGCCTCTTCACCCCTCCCCGGCTCCTCCGGTCCCCGGCTCCTCCACTCCCCGGCTCCTCCACTCCCCGCCACAATCCAGCCAAAGCCGGAGATCCCGGGAGAGAGGAAGAAACGGAGAGGCGGGGGGAAGGAGCTGAGAGACGGCAGGGGCAGACTAGGGGTGCTGCTTAATACAGGAGGAGGAGGGGAGACTAGATGTACTGGAGTCCTCGATAGGAAGAGTGTGAGAGCAACAGGTTAGTGAGCACACAGCCAGTGGGGAGGCTGGCACTGTGTGACTCACAGAGAGGTAACCAGACACCCACATGAGAGGGACTGAGGCTCACACACAGGGAGGTAACCAGACACACACAGGAGAGGGACTGAGGCTCACACAGGGAGGTAACCAGATACACACAGGAGAGGAGACAGGCTGCCAGTTATAACAGTCACACGCATACTCAGAAACATGCACACTCAGTCACATGCACACTCACAGTGACACTCACACTCAAACTCACACTCACACTCACAGTCACATGCACAGTCACACTCACAGTCACAGTCACAGTCACATGCACATGCACACTCTCAGTCACATGCACACTCACACTCTCAGTCACACACACACTCTCAGTCACACGCACACTCTCAGTCACACACACACTCTCAGTCACACGCACACTCAGTAACACGCACACTCTCAGTCACATGCACACTCTCAGCCACACGCACACTCTCAGTCACACGCACACTCTCATTCACACGCACACTCTCTGTCACACGCACACTATCTGTCACACGCACACTCTCTGTCACACGCACACTCTCTGTCACATGCACACTCACACTCACACGCACACACGAGGAATTCACACAGTGCAAATAGCTAATACAGGGGATGTGTGCCGAGCACGCGCATTATAAGTCAAATGTATTTGCGTTTTGTCAATGAAATTGTATTTTGATTTTTAATTAAAACATCACCAATACAAATACAATTTCTGCGACAAAAGTCAAAGAAGTTTCACTTACTATGCGCGTGCACAGCACACACAGCTTTTTTTGGTCACATTTCCCTTCTTTTTTATTTTCAAGAGTACTCTTGTTTTTTATTGTCATATATTGTGTTTATTGTGTCTATTGGCATCATTGTGTTTGTTTTAATCTGTTCAGTCACCTAGCCTTCCTTGCTTAATTAACACATTTTCTTGTTTTTTATTGCTATACAGGATTGCGCCTTTTTTCTTTCTATATATATAGTGACAGAAACCAGGGGATGGTAATAAATTCCATATATAGGGCTCCCAGGATACTGAACAGCTTCTATCCTAATGAGGCTGGAAAGTGCAGCCTTAGAATGCATGCACTCCATCCCACAGTTTGGCAAGTGCTGGAACTGAGGGGTGAGGGATCCTGACCAGAGTTTGTCTGCTGCCTGATTTCTGTCACCTGCCTGCTAGGTGGAAATCAGGTATGTAAGGCTGATTTCCTGGTTCCTCTCCCCTCTCCCCAAGAGACTGGAGGCAGGAAGGCTGCTGGAAGCAGAGAGGGGAAAAGCCTCTCCCCAAACAGGTTAAATCATTTTGTACCTTTATCAAATTGCAAAATTCCTTATTTATGTTTGTTGGAAGCGAATAAGCCGCCCCAATCCCAGTCAGGGTAAACCTCAGTTAAGTTATCGCTCAGGTGAGCAGGTTTTTGTTTTGCTTGTGTTTCTTTTGTATGCAGTGTGGCAGTCTCAGTGCCTGGGACTGAATAAATCAGGCAGTAGCCTGTTTAAAGGAACAGCACGTTACGCCTCGTCATTTAACCTACCCTAAAAGACCGTGTTCTAACTGTCCTGGACAGACGGCGGAGCCCCGGAGTAAGCTGTTTGTTACAATATATATATATATATACAGTAGCGGCAGCTTTTATTTGAACACTTCCCGCACGGCAGGATGCGTGCGGGAAGCGTGGAGACGCGGCGCGTTGCGGCGCACTGTGACGTCACAGTCACGTGCGTGCCCGGCTTCCCCGGCTTCCCCGGCTTCCCCGGGCTTCCCCGACACCCCTGGAGTTTAAAGAAAGGTAAGCGGGGGTGCGGGGAAGCAGATAGGGATTCTGGGAAATGACATGCAAATGAGCACACAGTGTCACTTTTTGCCTCAAAAACCATTTTTAACATGGTTCCCTATAGGCTTAAGCTTGCTGCATGTTCACAGCTTTGAGCACAGCCAGGGTTAAGGTGCATACCCAGAAAACCACCCACAGACAGCTGTTTCAACCTTGATGGGTCTCATCAGTGTGGGGTTGATTTTAACTGGGTATGCATGAGAGGCTATGGGATAGGCTATACCATAATACTAGGTACTATACCTAATACTAATACTAATACTAGGTACTAGGTGGCGAGTAGATTTTTTGGTGATTTGTCAACCACTGTCTATATATATATACAGTATATATATATATATATATAGCCTCAATGCTGGTTTTAACACAAAAACCTAATTATCTATGGAAAATAATGCATTCGGCGCAACATGACAACTATTGGCGCACGCCGTACTGTTGTCGAGGAACTGTTGGAGGGGCTGAGGGGGCGCGCGCACAGGACACGTCACCAGGTGCGGAGGAGGCAACAGGACGGATGGCACCACAGGGGAAGGTAAAGGAGCTAACGCGGGGGAGAGGGAGCGGGGAGGATTACAGCAGGGGCTGCGGGAACGCGTGGGTACGTGAGACCTGCGGGGAACGCGCTGCCACAAGGGGAGAGAGGTAGACGGTGAAGAAGAGGAGTGGGAAGGGGCAGAAAGGATAACGGGAGATGGGAGAGATGGAGAGGAAGGAGTGAAGGAATCTCCTGAGTCGTCACACTCCACCCACCCCCGCTACCCACAATAAAAAAAATTCACACACAGCAGCCGCCCAAAAAATAAATAAATAAATCTAAATAAATAAGTAAATACATGAATATAAATAAATACATTTAAAATACATTTTTATACATAGTGTAGATGTGCAGGGGGTCTACAGAGCTGAACCGCGTTGGTTTCAGGTCCAGGGACCCCCTGCTCCCCGAGATACAGGCCCCTTTATGAGGTGCCGGTATCCCTCTGCATTTAAAGGTCCCGATCACGTGACCGCAGCATGTAAACCACGCAGAGGGATACCGGCACCCCCTAAAGGGTTGGTCAGCGCACGGGATTTAGCTCAGAAATTGAGATAGAACAATGGGAAACACGGAATTAGTGTTTTAGGTAGGCAAACAGAACAATGGAGAGTTAATACATTTTTCTTTAAAAAAAAATTCTTTAAAATTTTTTTTGAAACCAAATATAAATAAATAAAAATTAAAAAATAATTGTGTGGTTTGAGCAGTTTGTGTGCAGTTCGAAAATACCAATGTCAATTGTGTAAATGCAAGATTGGAATTATAAAGCGTGTAGTTCGACTTGGGGGTAAGTGAAATAAATAAATGATAAAGTATGTGATATATATGGGTGACTAGCAGGCTTCTATATGTTTGGATAGCCTGCTATTGGTCAGGGGTTAATGAGGTAATAAGGCTGGCTTACAAAGTCTAATATGCAGTCTTTCCCTTAGGGAGTACTGCCAGAAGCAATAGGTAGCTTTCTCACCCTCCCAATGGAGGCAGTATGTGAGTTGCTTCTCTCCCGGGTGCCCAAATTGGAGGAAATGGGCCGAACTCGGTGAGTAAGCGAATAGGATTTATTAAGTGAAAAAAAACAACAGCATAACAGAACAACACTCACGATACAGTTTTAAAACAGCCCAGCGTCAGCCTGATCCATACGGTGGTATCCCGGGGGGTAGCGGGTGCACTTAACCCCTTCACGACCATAGCGGTATTAAGTGCACCCGCAACCCCCCCGCAAGTCCTAAACTCACACCAAGGGCCAAATACCCCCTTCACCCACCCCCACTACCCACAATAAAAAAAATTCACACACAGCAGCCCCACAATTAATAAATAAATCTAAATAAATAAATAAATACATGAATATAAATAAATATATATGTATATGTATATATATATATTAGGGGGAGGGCTTTACAAGATTACACTCAAGGCAGGGGAAGATACAGGGGATGTACTGTCTGTACGTCACAGTAGAGGGCAGGCGATTACTATCTAACAAAAACCAGTGGTTAATTCCCCATAGAGACCGGTACAACCAGGGTACATTCTGACATACAATGCCCTTAAACTTTTTCCTTAACTACCCAGCATTTCTGCATTGTTAATGGGGCTATGGTCATTAGTATGCAGAAATGGCCTTAAGACGTGCCCTAAACTAGCCCAGAACATAAAACCGCACATCCCTGAATGTAAACCAACGCGCTAGTTTTAATGGCAAGTGTTAGGAATAATCGTGTCCTCTATGGTATGTTGTTTATGTGAATGCTTCAATGTGTGTACAGTATAAGATGTTTTTTACAATTAGATAGATGGTAACATCCTTGGTATTGTAAGGGTAGCTCTTGGTTTTAAAAATTTGTTTTCTGTTGGTGACTGTATATGATTTTTGTTTACTTGATTAAGTTACAAATAGTTGACCTGATTGGAGTACAGATTTGTATTAGCTGCAATGATATTGTTCACATTCATTTGCAGAATATATATGGTGCATAGATTTATGCATCATAAATACAATGTAAATGCAATGTATTGATTGGAATGTGAAGTTTTCATTGGCATGACTCTGATGATTTAGATTGGAAGATCAGTTAGGTTATTAAAGGAAATTCATTGAATGTAGTGTCGTGGATGAGAAGTGGTTATTTTGTAGTACAGTATGGTTTTGATAACCCTTCTACATTTATTTGTCATATGTTCCATAGTGGGGTTATTATAGCTGTATATATATATATATAGTAGACTGGATAATACTGTATATAGATGATAGATATAGATATAGAGTATAGAGATAGATATATTATCGATAGATGAGAGATAGTATATAGATAGTGAGATAGTTATAGATATATAGATATAATATATATATATAGATGTGTATAGGGATTGTTTGTTTAAATATATACTGTATATTTAATAGTAGTAATATTACTTAACAAATATCTTACATATACATAGATAGTTATTGCTATTAGGTACACACATTGAAGCATTGCAATAAACAACATACAGTACAGTACATCCCATGTACTGTACTGTACTGTACTGTACTGTACTGTACAGTACAGTACATCCCCTGTATCTCCCTGCCTTGAGTGTAATCTGTGTAAAGCCCCCTCCCCCCTAATGTTTCTGAATGTGTTGCTGTGAGTGCAGTGTATGTAACACAAAATCCACTTGAAAGTTAGCAACTCATAAGGTGCATTACCAGCAACAAGAAACCAGTGGGAAGTGCCAAAGATACTCAGCTCAGAAGCAGGATTGGCAAAGTGCGTTGTGCCAAGTGGGGACGTGAATGACTGAATCACAGTGTTTGACACTTCTGTAAATAGGGCGCATAAGAAAACACCAAACGGAAGGGGACACGGGGTGGGGTAAGGGACAGAAATAATATAACGAAGAAGGGTAGAAGAACAAGGCTTCAAACAGTAGCATGCACCAAATAAAGATAGTATTATACTCGCTGAAAGGAAATTGTAACTAACCTAATGATCAGGGAAATCTATGTTGTCCCCGAGGAATAAGGACAAAAAAAAACCGTAAAGTGATAATAGTGTGTGGGAGTCACAATTAAATAGATAATAAATATTGTATCATATATATATGTCTCGTATTATACCAAACAAGTTCAATAGACAAAAATTAAGAGAAAAGACATCTATAGTATATATCACAATATTATATTATATCGTTACCCACTTTATAATGCCTGATCCTTGTATATGTATGTAGTTTCTTAAATTTTGTGTCTTATTGAACTTTTTTGGTACATTATAGTTTATATATAGATACTTTAGTTATTATTTAGATCCACTTTATTTTTTGTCTGGTACACGTTTCCTTGAGATATGGGTCACTTTGTCACATGACATTATTTTGGCTGCGTCGAACCTTCAGGTAGTCTAAATATGGTTTGTTAAAGTTAGATGTGTCTTGTCTGTATTTACAAATAACAACTTGTTCATTTTCAGCCCGGCAAAGCCATTTGACTCTTTTGAGCCTACTACTTCTACCTTTATTATTTTCTGTTGGTGTATATTTAGATTGCTATTAAGGGGATTGTGCTTTGTCTTATTTGTGTGTATCGATATATATATAAATATTTATATGGGTATAACAGAATATGCAACACACATGATGAACCAATAAACAAATAAATGTAGAAGGGTTATCAAAACCATACTGTACTACAAATAACACTTCTCCATACAGACACACTACATTACAATGAATTTCCTTTAATAAACCTAACTGATCTTACAATCTAAATCATCACATGCCAATGAAAAACCTCACATTCCAATCAATACATTGCATTTACATTGTATAAATGATGCATAAAATCTATGCACCATATACATTCTGCAAATGAATGTGAACAATATCATTGCAAGCTAAATTCAAATACTGTACTCCAAACAAGTAAACTATTTTAACCAATCAAGTAAACAAAAATCAATATATAAGTACCAACCAGAAAACAAAATTTAAAACCAAGGCTAACCCTTACAATACCAAGGATTACATCTATCTAATTGTAAAAAACATTATACTGTACACACATTGAAGCATTGCAATAAACAACATACAGTACAGTACATCCCCTGTATCTCCCTGCCTTGAGTGTAATCTGTGTAAAGCCCCCTCCCCCCTAATGTTTCTGTTAAATCTCCCTGCCTTGAGTGTAATCTGTTTAAAGCCCTCTCCCCCCTAATGTTTCTGTTAAATCTCCCTGCCTTGAGTGTAATCTGTATAAAGCCCCCTCCCCCTATTGTGTCTGTTAAATCTCCCTGCCTGTGTTGCAGTGAGTGCAGTTTATGTAAATGTGGGGAGGGGGAGTGGGTTATAACCCCACCTCCTTGACTGTGATCTGTGTAAAGCCCCCTCCCCCTATTGTGTCTGTTAAATCTCCCTGCCTGTGTTGCTGTGAGTGCAGTTTATGTAAATGTGGGGAGGGGGGGGGGACCCGATGTGCATACTGTGAGGTCTAACCACCCTCACCCACTACCCACATACCATTACCCCCCCATCCTGGCCATGGCCCCTCCGCTTCTGCAAAACAGACACAAAAATTAAAACATCCAAAGTAATGTCCCCTAACCCCTTAATCACCATAGCGGTTATTAACCGCTACAGTCATTAAGGGGTTAACCCACCCTCACCCACCACTCGGGACACCTACATACCCTCCCACACTAACCCCTCACCCCGTGAGGCCTAACCCCCCTCACTCACCCACTACCCACAAGGGAGGACTACCCACATACCATTGGGGAACCCCCCCCCCACCCCCAGTACCCACAATAAAAACAATAGTGACCCACAATAAACATCATTATATTTATTAAATACATTACCCACCCCCTGTGCCCCCTCATAAATACAAGATTTATCCTTTTACAAACAGGGTTCATAACGCAGCCCCATGCGAGTCCCTGGTGGGCTGGCGGGGCACCTGGACAGACCTACAGGATACCAGCAGCCCTTTTCAAACAGGTTCTGGAGGCCTGCTGGTGGGTCCCGCCAGCACCATGGCCCCAAGGTGGTCTCCTTGGGTCACCACGGTAGGCCCAAGGATGTCTGGGAGCCCCAGGTCAGACCCACAGGTGTCTGCGGGGCCTCGGATGGTTCCCACGGGGGTCTGGGGAACTCACTGGTGCTCACTACGGGTCTGTGGTGCCCCCACAGAAGTGGGACCACACATCTTCATCCCCGCACCTATGGGTCGGCGGTGCCCCCACAGAAGTGGGACCACACAGCTTCATCCCTGCAGACTACGGGTCCGCGGTGCCCCCACAGATGTGAGGCCACCGCTTCATCCCCACATGTGTCACCCGTGGAACCACCAGCCTGGTACCCGTGAGATACCCGAGGAAACCACAGGTGGTCTCCAGAGGTCCCACGCAGAACCACGGAACAAACACTGAATGTAAAAAAAATAAACCTGGCCTATACATTAGCACTTTTATATATATTGGATGGCAATACATGTATAACTAACATCCTTAAGTGCTCCGTGGTTTACAAGTCTAAGCAGGACTGCTGTAGTCTTACGATACATCTTAGTCACTGAGTGTGCACGTCTATTTATTTATTTACTATTACTTGTGTACCTGATCTCATAGGTGCCCCAGAGGGGTTTATACCCTGACTTAGCAGCGTTCTGTGTCCTGAAGCCTCTACTACAAATTGTCGTTTGAGACCACTCCAACACACATTCACTGACACAGACGCTAGTTACTGTCAATTTAATTTATTTTTAATGCACAATACACGACGTTTTTGGTAACATATGTTTTATGAAAATATATTAAAAGTTAAATTTTAAATTAAGTAGGAGTGCATTATAGTGAATTCTTTTAGGAGACACATCCATTTTGTGTTTTCCTTCCCCCCCTTTTCTGGCCTATACATTCAATACATACCCCCCCCCCCCCCCCAACACCTACAGTACAATAATGTGCAAAATAACTATTATCCAGATATGGATAATAGATTAATTGCCCATTATTAAAAACATTAACTAGCATATTCAAATAAATAATAAAGTGCTACTGACCTCATCAAGAAGAAGTCTCTGTCGCCAGCAACATTCTTGTCCTGTCCACAAAATACATTGCCAAAACAAAGCCAATACATTGCAATTACATTCAGATATCAATTAACGCCTTAAACACCTTATCGGATAATAACACAAAGGTAATTAAGGGGTTAAGCCACACTGGCCCGATACCCACCCTTCACCCATGAATTTGTACAGTTGCTCCATCATGCAAACATAGGGACTTAGGTGGTTACCAAGGATACAGTAACGTGCGTTCAAAATATACTATTTTAAACGTTTTAACACATATTTTATTATTCATAGTGTCTTAATATAAGTAATTTTAAATTTACAATTATACATTTTTTGTGATTGAGTGCTGAAAGACTGGGCTCTTTTCACCCATATTGAACAGCCCCCCCATAAAATAACAATTATCCTTTTACATACAGGGTTCATAACGCAGCCCGCCGAGGAGTCCCCGGTGGGCTGACGGGGCACCTGATAGACCTACAGTGTACCAGCAGCCCTTTTCAAACAGGTTGGGAGGCCCTGCTGGGGGTCCCGCCAGCAACCATGGCCCCCAGGTGGTTCTCCTTGTGGTCACCGTGGGCACAATTGGGTCCCCACGGTAGGCTCAAGGATGTCCGGGAGCCCCGGGTCAGACCCACAGTGTCTGCGGGACCTAGGGTTGGTTCCCATGGTGGTCTGGGGACTCCCGGGTGCCTCACTACGGGTCTGCGGTGGCCCACAGAAGTGAGACCACAACATTCTATCCCCGCACCTACGGGGCAGCGGTGTCCCCACAGAAGGGGACCACACACTTCATCCTGCAGACTATGGGTCCGCGGTGCACCCAACGATGTGAGGCCATGCTTCAATCCCCGCATGTGCACCGTGGAACCAACAGCCTGTGTACCCGTGAGATACATGGAGGAGAAACACAGGTGGTCTTCTCAGAGAGTTTCACGCGGGGAACCAAAAACTGGAACAACCCTTGGAATGTCAAAAAAAATTATAAACCAACCACCGTTGGGGCTAATACCCCCTTCACCCACCCCGCTACCCACAATAAAAAATTTTTATTTGTATATTGGTTTATCATGTGTGTGTATATACTGTGTATATATATATAGAAGTGTTATTTGTAGTACAGTATGGTTTTGATAACCCTTCTACATTTATTTGTATATTGGTTCATCATGTGTGTGTATATACTGTGTATATATATATATATATATATATAAACCATACTGTACTACAAATAACACTTCTCCATACAGACACACTACATTACAATGAATTTCCTTTAATAAACCTAACTGATCTTACAATCTAAATCATCAAATGCCCATGAAAAACCTCACATTCCAATCAATACATTGCATTTACATTGTATTTATGATGCATAAAATCTATGCACCATATACATTCTGCAAATGAATGTGAACAATATCATTGCAAGCTAAATACAAATACTGTACTCCAAACAAGTCAACTATTTTAACCAATCAAGTAAACAAAAATCAATATATAAGTACCAACCAGAAAACAAAATTTAAAACCAACGCTAACCCTTACAATACCAAGGATTTCATCTATTTAATTGTAAAAAACATTATACTGTACACACATTGAAGCATTGCAATAAACAACATACAGTACAGTACATCCCCTGTATCTCCCTGCCTTGAGTGTAATCTGTTTAAAGCCCCCTCCCCCTAATGTTTCTGTTAAATCTCCCTGCCTGTGTTGCTGTGAGTGCAGTTTATGTAAATGTGGGGAGGGGGAGTGGGTTATAACCCCACCTCCTTGACTGTGATCTGTGTAAAGCCCCCTCCCCCTAATATGTCTGTTAAATCTCCCTCCCTGTGTTGCTGTGAGTGCAGTGTATGTAAATGTGGGGAGGGGGGGGGACCCGATGTGCATACTGTGAGGTCTAACCACCCTCACCCACTACCCACATACCGTTACTACCCCCCCCATCCTGGCCATGGCCCCTTTCACTTCTGCAAAACAGACACAAAAATTAAAACATCCAAAGTAATGTCCCTTAACCCCTTAATCACCATAGCGGTTATTAACCGCTACAGTCATTAAGGGGTTAACCCACCCTCACCCACCACTCGGGACGCCTACATACCCTTCCACACTAACCCCTCACCCCGTGAGGCCTAACCCCGCTCACCTAATACCCACAAGGGAGGCCTACCCACATACCGTTGGGGAACCCCCCCCCCCACCCCCAGTACCCACAATAAAAACAATAGTGACCCACAATAAACATCATTATATTTATTAAATACATTACCCACCCCCTATGCCCCCCATAAATGCTACACGTAAAGAAAACCCGCACAGCTAGTGTTAACCACAGTGAGGTGCTGGCCATTCACCTCCTGCACACGCGGGAAGCTTGTTTATTTAAATGTAACAGTTTATGGATATTGATCCGCGTTACCTTACCTAAGCTTCCCTCGGTGTGTATGTTTACCCTGGATCGTGCCTTACAACCCTATTGCGTGATCCTCCAGCCCAAAGGAGTCATTGAGTTACTCACCTGATAGACAGGCATGTCCTCGAGCATATCAGCGCTGATATAACCAAGATCAGCGCTGATATAGGGGACTATGCGATCAACAGTTAGACCGGCTCCCCACCATTTTACATTGGGTATATAACTGCTCTATATTCTGAGAGGGGGGGTGGGGTGTTTTGGGGCTATACTGACCTTATCCCATTATTAACCCCCTGTGTACCCAACTCAAATATCAGTTGCAATTGTTGGCAATTCCAAAGTGCATCTATCTGTTACCTGCTGAGTAGCTTCTAGCTGTTATGTGCACAAAATAGCCCTACTAGTCAGCGCTGACACCAGATGTACCACTGCAAACACTGTGGAGTTTGCTTTTACACTAGCCTCCTCCTTTTGCGCACTATATCACCCTGTTATGTCAAGGGTGATCACCTATGTGCGCAGAGTGTGTACGTGTGGCTCCTAAGACAACATTCTGCACGGGCTGCTAGGTGCAATGCACGAACACCCTTTAATTAACAGATATTACAGATACCTTACTGACAGTAGTGAGGGAGTGCCTATTTGGTTTACAATACCTCCAAGGTGTTCTGGTAATTTCATTAGATGCCTTCGCTATGCCTACAATTATATACCTTACCTGAGTGTCTGCCTATTAGTCTGCACTTAATTTTATAGTGTGGGCAATATATGTCTTTACTAGAGACTTAGCTCTTACAGCGCTGGTGAATTTATGCAGCAACCAGTGCAACCTCAATCAGGGGCAGATATCATATAGGTCTAACCTATCGCATTATATGCCACAGAATATACATCATTAGTGTATCCATTTAGTGTGCACTACACGCCTAGATACACTCACTTAGAGACTGTCCTTTTGGTGGGCTCGCTTAGGCTCCTGTCCTATACCTTAGGTAGCTATAACTTATAACATCTGATCCCGAGTATCTATTAGGGATCTTATTACATCTTCCCACCTAGACTTAGGTGGTTTACCAAGGATACAGTCACGTGCTGTTCAAATATACTATTTAATTACGTTTTAACACAATATTTTTTATTCATAGTTATTAATAAAGTATTTTAAATTTACAATTATACATTTGTTGTGATTGAGTGCTGAAAGACTGGGCTCTTTTTCTCCCATATGATACAGCCCCCCCATAAATACAAGATTTATCCTTTTACATACAGGGTTCATAACGCAGCCCCATGCGAGTCCCCGGTGGGCTGACGGGGCACCTGATAGACCTACAGTGTACCAGCAGCCCTTTTCAAACAGGTTCTGGAGGCCTGCTGGTGGGTCCCGCCAGCACCATGGCCCCCAGGTGGTCTCCTTGTGTCACCGTGGGCCACAATTGGGTCCCCACGGTAGGCTCAAGGATGTCCGGGAGCCCCGGGTCAGACCCACAGGTGTCTGCGGGACCTCGGGTGGTTCCCATGGGGGTCTGGGGAACTCACGGGTGCTCACTACGGGTCTGCGGTGCCCCCACAGAAGTGAGACCACACATCTTCATCCCCGCACCTACGGGTCAGCGGTGTCCCCACAGAAGTGGGACCACACAGCTTCATCCCTGCAGACTATGGGTCCGCGGTGCCCCCACAGATGTGAGGCCACTGCTTCATCCCCGCATGTGTCACCCGTGGAACCACCAGCCTGTACCCGTGAGATACCGAGGAGAACACAGGTGGTCTCCAGAGGTCTCACGCGGAACCACGGAACAAACCCTGAATGTAAAAAAAATAAACCTAACCTATACATTCAATACATACACCCCCCCCCCCCTAACACTTCTCCATACAGACACACTACATTACAATGAATTTCCTTTACTAATCCTAACTGATCTTACAATCTAAATCATCAAATGCCAATGAAACACCTCACATTCCAATCAATACATTGCATTTACATTGTATAAATGATGCATAAAATCTATGCACATATACATTCTGCAAATGAATGTTAACAATATCATTGCAAGCTAAACGTTTCTGCTCCGGAGACCCTCTGCACATGTACAGTATAAATAAAACACATATATAAATAAACACTCGTTCTTTACCTTTGCGGCTATGTGCTATGGTAACGAAGCAGCATTTCTGTATTTTAATAATATTGTACAGTGAGCAAGGGGTTCCCTGAGCCAGAAATTAATGCTCAGGGGACCCCCTGCTCCTGCACAATATTATTAAAATACAGAAATGCTGCTTCATTGCCATAGCTGATAGCCGCTAAGGCAATGAAGGGGTTAACCCACCGTGCCCGCTTTATTGTGGGTAGCGGGGGTGGGTGAAGGGGGTATTTGGCCCTTGGTGTGAGTTTAGGACTTGCGGGGGGGTTGCGGGTGCACTTAACCCCTTCACGGCCGTAGCAGTTAAAACCGCTATGGTCATGAAGGGGTTAACCCCTCCAGCTACCACCCGCAAGCCCTAAACAACCATCGTTGGGGCTAATACCCCCTTCACCCACCCCCGCTACCCCCAATAAAAAAAACTCACACACAGCATTATATTCATAGTGTAGATGTGCAGGGGGTCTCCAGAGCTGAACCGCTGAACCCCCTGCTCCCGAGATACAGGCCCCTTTATGACAGAGGCTTGGGGGGAAAAATAATGTGACATCATTGAAAGCTTGTCACATGGTACTAGAGCCAATCAGAGCGTGGGAACTCCATCCCTACTCTGATTGGCTGTAGTACGTCACATCCTTTTTTCCCCCAAGCCTCTGTCGCATGGTATACTAGAGCCAATCAGAGTAGGGATGGAGTTCCCACGCTCTGATTGGCTACCATACCATGTGAGGGCGGCCATGTGTCTTTTCATGACGTCATCTTAAAGGCAATTGAAGCAAAGCCATTCTGATTGGCTGTGATTTCATTGCCTTTAAGTGACGTCATCATTTTTATTTTTATCGGCCAAAACACATGGTTTTCACGGCCCAATCAGGGCCGTGGAAACCATATAACGAAAATGTGACGTCATAGGCCTATAAAAGCCTATGTCGTCTCATTTTGAAGCCAGACGCCGCGGAGGAAGGACCTCCGGACAAGAAAGAAGACCAGGGCGTGGCCGAAGATGGAAAGCAGACCCGCCCCGCCCGGAAGAAGATAGAAGAAAGAAGAATACAGATGAAGATAAAGATGGATTACAAATAGAAGACCCGTGGATTGATTTGGATTTTAGTTTAATGTTTATTTTTTTATGGTTTATTATTTTATGGGTTCCTGTGCCTGGTGGATTGGTTCGTGAGTAAGCTGCGCAACGGGAGTCGGTGGGGCCAAGTAATGGTAAGTGAACTAAAGAAATGTATTTTATTTAACTTGTTAATTTTTTTAAAAGCTTTTTTAACATGTGTATTTTTTTTTTTTTTGTGGTATATCATTTCTTGCCACTGTATGTATGTATGTATATATGTCTAGAGAGATATATACATACAGGGTAAGAAATGATGTTGTTTTAAAAGCTTGATTTGGTGTGTTTTAAATTAATTTGTCTATGCTGCTATGCTTTATTGTGAGTTTAAAGTATTTTAAAATAAGATAAATGTGATTGTTGATATTGTATTGTGTGTTTGAGGGAGGTCAGGGCTAGCCTTGGTTTTAAAGTTTGTATTCCGGTTGGTACTTATATATATATATATATATATTTTCACATGCTGAATTGTTCTGCTCGAGGCATGAATTAGTTAATTGTTTCATTGTTCGGGATGGACTGTCAATTGTTTAGGGATGTAAATAATGATTGCTAATTGATTTTTGTTTACTTGATTGGTTAAAATAGTTGACTTGTTTGGAAGTGTTTGTATTTTGCTTGCAATGATATTGTTAACATTCATTTGCAGAATGTATATGGTGCATAGATTTTATGCATCATTTATACAATGTAAATGCAATGTATTGATTGGAATGTGAGGTGTTTCATTGGCATTTGATCATTTAGATTGTAAGATCAGTTAGGATTATTAAAGGAAATTCATTGTAATGTAGTGTGTCTGTATGGAGAAGTGTTATTTGTAGGACAGTATGGTTTTGATAACCCTTCTACATTTATTTGTATATTGGTTCATCATGTGTGTGTATATACTGTATATATATATATATATATATATATATATATATATATATATATATATACACAGGTAAACCCCGTTATAACGCGACCAGTTATAACGCGAATCGGTAATAACGCGGTTTTCAGGTGGCTCCCGTTTTAAAAAATTTTTTTGCACACTGCACACACTGCACAGTCTCACTGCACACACTGTTCACTGCGCACACTGCACACACGCTCACTGCACACACTGCTCTCACTGCACGCACTGCTCTCACTGCACGCACTGCTCTCACTGCACGCACTGCTCTCACTGCACGCACTCTACACTGCACGCACTCTACACTGCACGCACTCTACACTGCACGCACTCTACACTGCACACACTACACTGCACGCACTCTACACTGCACGCACTCTACACGCACTCTGCACGCACACACTCTACACTGCACGCATACACTCTACACTGCACGCACACACTCTACACTGCACGCACACATTCTACACTGCACGCACACACTCCCACTGCACGCACACACTCCCACTGCATGCACACACTCCCACTGCACGCACACACTCCCACTGCACACTCCAGACACTCCCTGCACTCACTGCACACTGCTCACAGCACACTCTCACAGCACACAGCTCTCACAGCACTCAGCTCTCACAATACACTCACATGTCAGCAGCCCACCCCCACCACCCTCCCAAGACCACCTCCCCTCACTTTCAGCAGCCCACTCTCCCCCACCATCGACCATGTCAGCAGCCTCCCCCCCCTCACATGGTCAACAGCTAAGCACCAAACACCCCCCCTCACATGTCCCAGCAGAATCATCATGTCAGCTCCCCACCCCCACTCCCCCCATCCACCCCTCACTTGTCCAATCACCCAATCCCCCCTCACCTTCAGCAATCACCCTCCCAACCAAGCAGGCCCCACCCCCCCCAACTCCCATGTCAGAGCAAGAATCACTGTCAGCATCCCACCCCCCCCCCCCCTCAACATGCTCAGCAGAATATCACCT
This sequence comes from Ascaphus truei, assembly GCA_036426205.1. Lineage (NCBI taxonomy): Eukaryota > Metazoa > Chordata > Amphibia > Anura > Ascaphidae > Ascaphus > Ascaphus truei. The sequence continues at coordinate 57,139 of WSYH01002003.1, forward strand.
GTCATCAGCCCACCCCCCCCTCACATTCAGCAGCAAATCACAGGTCCAGCCCACCCCCATTCCCTGCGTTTCATATGTGAAGAAGCAAAAGAAAGAGGGGGGGGGCGCAGTGCTTCAGAATAGAAAATGACTAGCGTACTCAAAGAGGCATGTAGACTACTATCAGATAAACAAATCTTACTTTAGAATTAGATCTGACCCTCCATCCCCTTTAATGTCAATTTTAAGAAGATTGAGGAGGAAAGCAAACAGTTAGGCATGTTAATTTTTCAGAGTTTATTTCTTTCTCACCCATTCCACCATTCCTATTTTTTATCACATCCCCAAAATTGCCAACAAATGCGTTTAGTTAATCCCCAATATACTATCATGCCAGTTAGAAGAAACTCTTGTCACGTCACATCTTTCAGAAAAATAGATTATTATTTACAGGATTAGTTCTTCAACATTACTCCCGCCTATCTCAAAGACATACTGCAGTCATGGAAGTAGTCCAGGACATCCTTTTATCTGATGATATACTCTGGTACATTAAAAGGGGGGGGGGGGAAGCGGTTGGGTACAGGCTTTGTAACATCTACTAAGCACCCACAGATGGTATTAAAACTGTTTCTTATTATTTAAAAAACTACTTCACTATCACAAAAGACACATCACCTTTTTTGTACGTATAGTATGAGATTTATACCACACATAATTATTTTTTTTTGAAAAACAATTTTTATTTGTGGTATGGGGCAAGGCAATGGTTACAACTTTTGACACCAAGTTTAGCATATTTTTATGGCATCAAATGGGGAACAATTAACACTAAATAACAATAGTGGGGCATAATTGCGAAAGTATGGCGTCGCTATATAGATGAATGTTATTATTAATTGCAAGAGGATAGCATTCACTGCGGAGAAATGTATTATAATTTAAACCACGAATGATGTTTGGTAAATATTAAATTCACTCACAACATTTAGCAATTTATCAGTTTATTTTTTTGGATCTTAAGATTTATAAGAGAATGGACCACTTTTACACACTAGCACTTATTTCAAGGGTGAATTGCCTGTAGATTACTTGTGTACCGAGAGAATCATCTACCAAATGGAGTCAATATCAATCCCATTATGGGCACTTCCTACAGCAGAGACTCCGACATATTTCTAACACAAACAGTGAGCAAGCGCCAAAAAGAACAAGATACACCCAGCCAGGACCCATGACTGTGTTAATACCTAGGGGTCATTGGTCAATGCAGAACTTCCTTAAAATGCCATAAAACAAGCCCGCACCATACCCAGGCACATACCAGAAGACAGGGCTATTTAACGTATTTGCCCATTATTAAATACGCATTAGGCATACATGTTAGACGGTGCTGCCGCCACAGGACCAGACCCGTCCCTTATACTGAGGTGGGACGTATATGAGCACGCACCCGCAGCAAAAAAGCATGGTCCGAGTGTGGTGTTTTAGCGTTGCCAAAGGCAAGGTGGTGTTTACTTTAGCGGATACTTGCCGGTACCGGTAAAAGAAGTTCCGTAGTTGTTGCCGTTAACCAAGGTCGGGGAGATCCTCACAATACATACATAAATAAGATTAAATAAATACAGTGATACTTCCACAAGCCCGCACAGCAAGGAACTATCGTCCTTAGTTGCAAGAAAGCATATCCAGTCTACAAGTACATAATAAAGACATTCTAATGCTCTAACCACCCTAATCCGCTTAGCGGTTACTAACAGCTATAGTCATCTAAGGGGTAACCTTACCTGCCCCGAACAAAACCCGAGAGGCCAAGCACTGAACCCCGGATGACTTATACCCACCCTGTACCCATTGAATAGTAAGTGGACATCATACCCATATATTAATCTATGGGCATGGATTAAGCATATATAGCACTTCAAGAGATGGTCACCCTAATTACAATACATTAAATGACCAGATACCACAATAATAAAAAAACTCAAAAAAACATCACTTCACTAATAAAAACAGTAGCCAAGCTAATCCAATGAATACAAGCAATAACAAAACATCAACAGCAACGATTCTTTGATTTGGCTGAAATACCAGTGACGCGGCCATCTGGATATTAGTGAGTCATCTAAAGGCAAAGAAGCACAGCCAGTCTGATTGGCTGCATCATCCCTTTCAGTGACGTCATGTAAAAAAAATTAAAGTAGGAACGGTCGGAACATGGTTTTACAGCCAATCAGGTGGGCGTTAACACATTTTGAGGCCATACAAATGTAGACCTGTCACAAAGCCCTATTAAGCCGCACCAAACGTGACGAATCATTTGAGCCCAAGAAGATGACGGCCAACCTCGGGTTGGGATTTTACATGGTGCTTTTTGGATTGACGTGAAGAACTAGAACGATAAAAGAAGATCAACGAAAGAAAATGGTGGAAGTATGAAGATAGACGCATAGGTGATATAAGAAAAGAGAAACAAAGATTGGGGGTACCTGATCCGGATCTTTCATGGCGGATGGCATAGGGATTGCGTTGGAGGCCTTCAAGGTACGTGGCTTCCTGTTCCACGGGAGTCGGAGGCCACCGCTTCATTAAGTAATCTATTAAAATATTTGTAAATGTTTCTTAACAGGTTTTTCATTGGAGTTGTGTTTTTTGATTTTTTGGGTGAGGCATATGATTGATAATAATATTATCTGTTGCACTTAGGTAACAAGAGGCCCATACATCTAATTATGACAAATATTTGGGACGGATTGACTGGACTATCGGTTTGCTGTAGGTGATTTTTAATTTCAGTTTATTATGTGGATGTCATTGGTTTGGTTTTTATTGCCACCTGCTTATGCTATAAAATGTTGCTTGACGATGGTATTGTTTTGTTAAATTATTATGTTATTATTTATAACATATTAAAGTATTATGTTAGCTAATGTGTTTTATGGTATATTCAGCTATGTTTGAAATATATTTCTTTGCATTGCATTTTAATGTTTAAATTGCATTAATGTTTACGTAAGTAATGCTTTATTGTTTAGTGTTACTATTTCATTTGAGTTGGTTTAAGAAAATGGGTTTGATGGTTAATGGTTTTAATTAATTAATTGTTGATGTTTATGCTTGATTCATTGGATTTAGCGTCTACTGTTTTTATTTGAGTGAAGTATGTATTTTTGGAGTTATGTTTTATTATTGTTACTGGTGCATTAATGTATGTAATTAGGGTTTGCCCATCATTGAGTGCTTATAGAGGCTATCATACCATATTTTATTATTATATGGGTAAACAATATGTATGATATACCCACATATTACTATTTAAGGGTACAGGCAAGTGGGTATAGTCTAGTCCAGGGTGGGTTGACTGAGGCCTCCGGTTTTGTATCGGGGCAGGGTGGGTGAAAACTTAATGACTTATAGCGGTTATAACCGCTAGGTGATTAAGGGGTTAGGGGACAATTTGAAATGTCTTTTATTATGTACTGTTTATACTGTATAGGCTTTCTTGCTACGGAGGACAGAGGGGCCCTGCTGTTGTGGGTAAGTATAACTGTATTTATTTACTTTATTTGTGTATGCTAATGCCCCCAAGTGTTTAATAATCGGGCAAAATCATTACCATATCTGGATAATAGTAATTTTGCCCCATTTACTGTACAGATAAGGATTTGGGTGAAGGGGGGGGGGGTCGTTGTTGTATTGATGTTTGGTAAATCTTTTTTTAATATACATGTGTTTCATAGTGTAGATGTGCAGGGGGTCTACCGGAGCTGAACCGCATTGGTTATAGGGTCCGGGGACCCCCTGCTTCCCGGGATACAGGCAACGTATGGGTGCGGTGTCCACGCAATTTCAGCTTCCGCGTCACCGTGACCGAGAACATATAAATCTGCAGGGGATACGGCACACCATAACGGGGCCGCTGAATCTCCTGAAGAGGGGTCCTGGGACCTGAACCAATGCGTCAGCCTCCGGAGACCCCCTGCTCATGTACACTATTAGTTTGAAATGATTTTAATAGTGGGGATCGCCTGTAACAGCCTTGCTGGAGATGGCAAATCTCCATGAAATGTTACATGGACTTTTTTTTCAATCAGCTAGCACATGACGGTAGAAGGTTAAGAACAGACTAGCAGGGGGGAAAAAAAACAACACGTACGCTGGGAGTTGTGTTTTGAGCACGTACGTTAAAAAATGGGCTCAAGGCCTTTGTGAATCGGTCTCGGGCATCACTTTTTACGGGACCTGCTTTTTTTGAAAATGAACGCAAAAGCATTGAGCTTAGTGCATAGCCCCTATTATATTTTTATTATCTAAGAGGTCTGTGTTTTCCTCTGTTTTTTTATATACATTCTGTAAAGTATTTCACTGACAAAAACCCGCCTTTGAAAACTTACAGAACATAGAAACTCCCGTCCAGCACCCCCCAATAAAGGCAAAAAACACAAAATAAATTTTAATGTCGCAAAAGTGGCAACACAGTTCAAGCAATGCATTTCGACATCTGGGTACCAGAGCTGACAACTCTAGGACCAACAAACGGGTTCAGGGGTAACCAGTTGGCTGACTTTATTCATTTGAGCCAGTAACACCACTTCACCACACACACATATTACATACAATAATGGTCAAAATTACTAATATAAGATATGCAATAGTAGTGCACTTGCCCCATTAAAAAAATAAAAACATCTAAAGGAGGTCAAGTGAACGGGACGAGATGGTGAAGGGCTGCTTAGTACCTGGAAGCTCCAATTCCCACCGGCACTAGGTTAAATATCAATAACTACAGCAAAATTCGGCTGACAAACAGCAACACAAACCAGCAGTAAAGAATCTCTAAACATACAAGGAGGCAGCTAACAAAACAGTTCGAAGAAAAAACCCAGACAAGTCATCTACTTATTTCCGAAAAAAAGTTTGAGCAGGCCTGAATACGCACAACCACCATGACAGACCCTAGAGGGAGAAAAGAAAATACAAGTAAACTGCAAGCAGACGACAGGAGGTAATGAGGCCGCAAGGATATGAAAGCATTCTGTGCTGAAAATGAAGCAATTTTTTTAAAACAGAACTTGGTCCTATCAGGGAAAGATATTGCATGCCATAGGGTGAGAGGCAAATCCCTTAGAGGCTTAGTCTGAGAGACCGTCACTGCACTGGGCAAACCAGAAACAAATGACTAAGCTGGGGAACCAGGGTCAGATTCCCTAGAGGAAAAGATTGAGGACTTGATGAAAAACGGGACAGAAAGAAAGATAAATCCAATCTAAGGGGGGTCCCTGTGGACTGTCACCGACCCAGAGGATTTTGGCCAACAAGTGGCTAGAAACACTCTTCCCTGACAGGAAGGACCCGTGAGCTCCTGTTAGACAGATGTCATCATGCGTGAGAGGGAGGAGACCCAGGAAGGGATCCCCCAGAGACATTGGTTATCAGGTTCCACCATTACCACACAAAAGAGGAGGTATTGCGGATCTCACGGGACACTAACATATGGAGTTTAATCAAGTGAGCTTCCAGGTGTTCCATAGGACACGTCCCCTGCTACCCTGCCAAAAGAAGAGCCCTAGCCACATACAAAGCAATCCTGAGAGGACCAGCAGATTAAGATACGGTGGCTATGCCAGGGCATGATGGTTGCTGCGGAATGGGGTTGGCACATACCTTGAGGCATCTGGAAGTACGGCGAGGGATCTCAGACAAGATGGGAGCAGGGGGAGCGGCGGAGGTCTTGCAGGCGATTCCCACGAGCAGAAGCAGGAGACGCGACGTACAACTTGCCCACTGTGGAGCAAAGTGGGCTCCCGATCGGCGGCTAGGAGCAAACAGGATCGCGGCCGGCCCAACTGAGTCTCGCCCATCTCTGCTGACTGCACCCTGGAAGGAGGCATTCCAGAATGCATCCTCAGACGGTGACCAGTACCCCCCAGACCCTGCGGCTCCCTCCAGGGTTCTCGAGCGGGTCCGACGCTGACTGTGGAGGGCAGCGCCATATTGCCCTCTATCTTCCCCATGTCGGCGGGAGCGGCCCTGGCTTTCGCGGGCCTTTGCCTCTGACAGTCACGGCCGGGCGACGAGCCAGGGGGCTGCTCGTCTCGACGCAGAGGTACAGCGCGGACAAACGTGACAACTGTACGCACAACGTGAGACTCGGCTCGGGAGGGCAAAGGGGGCCGACGCAGCATAAGGCCAGGGGTGCGGAGGGGGGGAGACGTGGGGAGAGAGGAAAGCTGAGACTGGAGGGTGGGGAGAGAGGAAGATGAGATCGGAAGGGTGGGGAGAGAGAAAAGATGAAGATGGGAAGGGGAGGGAGAGGAGAGAATGAGAACTGAAGCGGTGGGGGGGGAGGATGATGAGAACGGAAAGGGTGGGGGGGGGAGAGGAGGATGAGAAACGGAAGGGTGGAGGGGAGAGGAGATCAGAATGGAGGGTGGGTGAGAGAGTAGAGGGAGAAGGGAAGACGGGGGGAGGAACTACGGGGAGAATAGAACGGGCGCGGCGCTCATCGCTGCTCACTCCCGAGGAATTCGCTTGCACCCCACCACTCCGCACGAACCTCTGAGTAGTTCCCCCATGTGACCCACGTATACACTTTACCTATCCCAGATTCCGACCTAACCTTTGGATAACGAGATTTTTTTGGTGGACCGTTGGGGCCTCATCTGTCGCTGTCTTTACCCTAGTACAGCACGCCAAACAGAGACCCACTTGGGCCGACCTTAGTAGCTGCAACAACCGGCTTCTGCCCTTGCGATTGCACTACAGGCGCTCTCAGCCCTTACAGTAGGTGAGAGAGAAAGTGGCTCGCTCCCCTTCCTCTGTTTACAAAAAGTGGACTTGACCAACTGTAAAAACTAATCACCCTAGCAAAAAACCTTATTCGGGATATCAGAAATGTATGGCGATTCACAAACCAAAACAATCAAATAGCATTAGACTCGGAGAGAATGTCTCGTTGAGCTACATCCCCTACATTCATTAGGATATTCCCCCGCATCCCTAATAGGATTTCGTATTAATTCGCGGTTATACCTATGGATCCCCCCCGCGAGGAGCGCTATTATACACCATCTCGCGCTACCTTAGTGGTTGCCGCGCAACATCACCGCTGACAGAATAAGAAGGGAACCCAAGCGGGGGCCCGCCCTCGGCGACCATGCAGTCTAAAGACATTCTCGGAAAAACGCTATCAGAAACAGAAGGGCCCTCCTACCCACTCGAATAGAACACAGTAATACCAGACGACCCGGGGTGGCCGTGTATAGGTCGCACGCTCCTTGAGAAGTTGCCCTACATAACCGTTCCACACGCATCTCAGTACCGAAGTAAAGTGCCGTCGGAAGAAAAATTCACAATCACCACCATACCACAGAGGAGGGCTGGGGTCGAGGCGAGAAAGGGGGAACTTAAGTGCTGCCCCTGCCCCCCAACCACGAAATGACGGGTACTCCTGATAGATGCTGAGATGTATGAGCTGAGGGGTTAATGTACCCCGACTGTATGTAAGTTATAGTGGTGCTATGTGAACTGGATTGTGCCCTGCCGTGCTGCGGCTGTATAGGGGTATGTAAGTGGCATGTTCTGTGTGTATAGGTGAGTGTTACAGGTAAATGGGGGGTTTCAGGAAGGAAGCATACAGGAAGAGAGGATGTGAGGGATCCAGCTTACATGACTGCCCGAACGGCATGGGAGGCCAAATGAGGTTAAATGCATGCTGCATGGACAGTCATAATTCAAGCCCATAAGTGCAGTTACTTGACACCATTTGACGTTGAGCCTCTCAATAAGTTTCAACGAGGACAATATAAATTATATATGGTATAGAATGAATGTTGCACATATGTTGTTCTATGTTCATTGTTCTATGTATATAGGGTTAATACGTTAAATATGTTACATATAGGATCGTGAAATAACTGGGGTCATTCAAAGCTGGGTAGTATAGGGGGTATGTATGTGTACATATGTTATCTGTATATATATGTATATTATATAGCTGTAGATGTATTAGATATATGAATACGCACTCATTATAACTTAAGTACTGCTGTAGTCGTATTGAAGCTTAAATTCGCTATGAAGTTTAAGTTAAGTTAGATACCAGTTTTGCGCCGGTGCGGTGGGATTCACACACCGTACATGTGTTCCTCATATAGGTTCCTGACGAATCAGGACACTAAAACAAAGTCCCAAGGGGGGTTATTCTCGGAAGGGAAAGACCAGCCGGTTTGGAAGGTCAGGCATGACGACCGGCCCTTGGGCGTCAGAGTCACCCACTCGGGGAACACGAGAGGAGCTATGGTTTGTATTTTTTTTTTGATTATTACAAAGGTTGTTAATTATGTTTTGAATTTTGTTGTACCCTTATGTGTTTCCCTCGTACTGTCTCCTTCTCCTCCCTACCCCTCACCAAAATCCTTTCCCCCACCCGGAGGGGAGGAGGAAATGCAGACCTGGATGGGACACAAGGAACTCTGCCGGAGGACGATGGAAGGGCAACATCAAAAAACTTTCAGCCAGGTTGAAACAAGCGACAAGGTGCCTGGGTGAGTCATCAATGTTAGCTTGTTAAACCTCTCTCACATACTAAGTGATGGCGTTAACCTTCAAATACACCATAACGTAAGGGCTTTAATAGCACAAACCACAGAGAAAAATAGCCTTCACGACTACAAAGGAAAAACAAGCCGAATCCTGATGTTACAGGAGACTATTTTAGCAAGACCAATGCATCCAATTTTTAGACAAATACTATGCCCGTTTCTACCTTTCCTGCCGCACCAAGTAAAAAGGGGGTGGGCCATCTTGTTCCATAATAAAATACATTTGTAAGCCCAAACCATGAAAGAGACGCAGAGGGACGCTTTGTTCTTCTAGTGGGCATGATACGGGTGAAATGCATACACCTCTGAGCAACAATCTATGCCCCCTGCGAGCAGGACGCAGCCATATTTGACGATTTTTTTTCGGACCCTGCGGCGCTAGCGAAGGCGGTTTGTAGTACTAGCCGGGGATATCAAACCAAAATTGAATTGAACAGTTGTGACCTCCACGGGCGGATTAACTCGCTGAGTGGTCCGTCACAAGAGGAATTTTAGAAAAAGCAAACAGGCCAGATACTATGCGGCTTGAGCGTAAGGGACAGACAAGGAAGTTTAATATCCAAGATATACGCTTAAAATCAGGCACCCCACGAGCAAATCTAAGAAAATAGATAAGAAGAATTTGTTCGTTTTACGAAACATTATTACAATGGAGAGAAAGTGGCACGTAACGCTTTAAAAACAAGCAAGAAAGAAGCTGAGAGATTCTTAGCCAGCTCGAAGGCAAGGGAGATTAAACAGAGGAAGAGAGAAGGCCATGGCGCGCTGTTTCTCTATAGAGGAGGTGTCACAAGCCATTAAGGAACTCCCAAAACATCTAAAAGCTCCAGGGCCAGATGGATTCTCGGGGGCTATACTAAAGAAATTTGCCAAAGTACTAGCCCCTAGGTTGCCCCGCGTGTTCAAGGCAACTATTAGCAGGAGCCCCCATCCAGGAGAAATGTTACAAGGCGTCTATATTCCAGTAAGCCATAAAAACCCAGGTAAGGATCCGCTGGGACTGCAAAGTTATAGGCCCTATCCCTAATCAAGTCCGATATTAAACTATATGCAAACTATTGGCCAACAGCTTATGTCTAATCCTACCCAGACTATATAAAACCAAGATCAGGATCGGATTCATTAAGGCAGACAGGCAGCGGACAATACCTGGCGATTTATGATCTTCGTAAAATTGCGCAAATAAAAATCACACACAAAGGTATGATGTTAAGTCTGGATGCAGAAAAAAAGCTTTGATAGGTTAGATGGACTTACCTGAAGCAGACGCTTGCGGAATTTGGCTTTGAGGGATCCGGTGAGTATATGCAAGTCTCTCGCTATACTCAGGACCCACCGCCGGGTTAATACATGTCTCCACTTCCAAATTACGAGTGGCCACGAGATCAGGGATGCTCATTATCCCCTCTCCTGTCGCTCTATGTATAGAACCACTGGCGGCGCAAATTGAGGGCAACACGGATATACTCGGGGTTAAACGCTATTCTCAATCCACATAAAGCGCCCGGTGATGCAGATGATATCTACTAATTAATCTCAAAGCCCCTCACTTCCTTGCCAAAACTATTGGATTATTGGACAGAATTCTCGAACCATTTAGGGATTTAAAATAAATCAAGACTAAATCGAAGCCCTCAAATCAATCTCCCTCGACATTGTAGAAAAATTAATACAAACTAAATTTTAACTTCCACTGGACAACGGAAATATATTAAATACAACTATACTAGGAGTCCACAGAACCAAGAAACATCACAGACATTTACAATGCAAATTTCCCAACCTAATTGGACGTTGATAGCCTGAACCTCCATAAAATGGTCCTCTGTACGGAAATTATCCTGGATAGGTTAGGATACATAGCGTCAAAATGAACCCACCTCTCCCGTATCCTATAACTTTTCCAGACGCTACCAGTGCACTAGATCTGAAGGGAGATTACTCTCACTCAGTATGAAATCCTTCTAAATTATCTGGGAAGGGAAAAAACGAGAGTCAAAAGAAATTAAATATGGAAAAGATCATGTATCCTAGAGGGGGGCCTCCTAGCCGGTACCCTGACTGCTATCATACTACAAAGCAGCCCCTCAATTAAGCCCAAATGTTCAAATTGGCCAATCTAACCCACGCCTAAAAGGTGGGTGTGATTCAGAGAGTGCTGCCTGAGCTCCTTTTAAAATTAAGCAACTTGATTTGGCTACTAAAACAGCACGACGATCTGCGAAATGCCGCTTTCCTCATGTTTCCTCAATGACAACTCGCCCTGGACTATCTGGAGGCCAATAAGACTAAATACTCCCTCACAACGATTCATTCTTCAATGTCCCCAATTTGGAAACAATCCCAAGTTCGCATCATGGACCTCAATAGAGGGAGATTGCATAAATTTGGAAACAAAAGGTTATATACGATAATGATCTGAGGGATACAATAGCAAGATTAAAACGTTTGATCAAGTCAAGACCTAGAAAAATATAGACCCCACTGCAGAATTTTTTACGAGGTACCTCTAGGCTACGGCATTTTATAACAAATCTGCCTCAGTACCCCCCCCCTGACGTCATTCGAAAAGCTCTGTCTGGCAGGAGACCGAACAAAAGGGAGCTCACATCACAAAAATGTACAAGGAAGTAGTCGATTCTGCGACGCTCTAGACACAAACAGCAACCCGTCATTTAGAATCCAATGGGAAAGAGACCTGGAGAGAATTAGAAGACGGATCGAGTGGAACGCTATATACCTCACCGGGCCACGCCAAACAGATCCATATGTACCACACTAAGGGGAACGAACGCATTTATAAGTCTAATGCAGGGGTACTTCAACCCAATGAAATCTAGCAAGTTCGTGCCTAGATCCTCCTCACTCTGCCCCAGGCCAGTGCGGGAGGATCGGCCGAGAGGTTACATATGCTGTTTACGGTCTTGCTAGAGGAATAATCCCCAGCTATGGGAAGAAAAGAAATTCAGAAATGGATACAGTTGATCTTCGACCGCACTATTCCCCAGACCATGGCTATTCCTCTTGATAGACCATTAACGTGCCCTGTTCCAAGCAAACAATAAAATAATAGCACATTTTGCAATAGCCACGAGGAGCGTGATCGCCAAGCAATTATGGAAACGCCCCGGAAATTCCAGTATCCAAACGATTCGAATTCGAATGTGGTTTATCGTCAGCTGGAAAAAGTGACGAGATGTTAATGACACTAGGCACCACAAAGTATCTCAAAGTGTGATGCCTTGGTTGGCCAGACGGATCTCCCGGTTGAGAGAAACACAATCTGGCTGTGATATCTGAAGGCGTTCTCCTTTAGGAGTGGAAAAATTAGCACACAACGTAATAGCTACGCAGATAAAGGAGAAGATACAGAGGTGATATTCAGGGAGGACGCAACCCACAAAAAAGCCTTACGAGGAGCGTTGAGTGGAGCTAGCATGAGAGGGAGGCTCCTCTCTTGTAAGCCACCACCCCGTACTCCCTCTCTATCCTCCCCACCCCCATCCTAACCCCCCTCTTTTTTTTTTATGTTGATTTTTTTTTTGTTTTATTGAATCCGAATTATTGGATTATGGTGAATTATGCATCTTTTATTACTAGCCCACCAGAACAACACGGTTAAGTAGGGCCCAAAAAACCAGAAGATATTCACGAATGGACATAAAGGTTACTGTTTTTACTAGCGGAGATTAACATCAAGATTATATGTTAATGTACACCGTATTTTGTATCATTGTTTGGAAAAAATGAAAATTAAAAAAAAATTTTTCTAAGTTACAAAAAAAAAAAAAAATAACAAGCAGAAAAAAAATAAATATAAAAACTTGCTTGCACTCACCCCTGCCAGGGATGACATAGGGGAGTCGTCCTCATCCTCATCAGCTTCCGTGTCATCGTTGCCACAACAATACAGTACAATCAGAAAAAATAAATCTAAAATCCGCCAAACCCCTTATCACATTAGCGGTTATCACCTTAGGTGTATCACCATAGGCGGTTGTAGTGCTATAGTAATTAAGAGATTAACCCACCCTCCTGCCCACGTCCACCAAGGAGGTCTAACCATCCTCCCAGGCAAATACCCCACCCGTAACCATCATGGTACAATGGGTACATCAAGCTCATATAATATAGGAAGATTACACCACTATAGCAAAAAAAATGGTGAAGGAATAAAAAAAAGGGAACAAATCATAAAACAACATTACATTGGCAAAATTAACATATTAGTAATGACAATCAAACAATTTAATGGACACAAGTGGGTATGAATTTAACACTAAAGCCAAAGGTTCCAATGAGTCAACCAAACAAAACAATCACAAAAAAGAACCCATGGAGTTCAAAACAATCACAAACAAGAACCCAATGCATTTTTTTAAAAACAATCTCAAACTAAAAATAAATAAAGGTGATGGAAACAGTGAAATAGCTCTAGTGTAAACCGTTGTGCACAAACAAATACAACAAACAGTATTATTAAAACCCTTGGATACTGAGATGTAAGGTAGTCCTGAGAGCCTGAGAGGTGATCTGGTATCTCCTAACCAGATATAGAGCTGTGTGGATGAAAAACCTCCTATGGCGCTGAGGGGAAGAATGGACACTTATTCTCTTGCGCAGATCTTTTCTTTGAGATGAAAAAACCTCAGAAAACTAGCATATACACTAGCATATCCTGTAATACACTATTGCGGTGGTTTTTTGCCTCGCTTTTGTCTTCACCTTTTTCTGAGTTTTTCAATCAAGAAAAGATCTGCAGCAAGAGAATCAGTGTCATTCTTTTCCCTCAGCGCCATAGGAGGTTTATCCACAAAAAATAACAATAAAGAGTAAACTTAACAAAAATACCCCAATCAAATAATCAAATCAACATAAAGACCAAGCAAAATAAAGACCAGAAATAAATAATTAAAAATTCCAAAAACAAAACCATGAATAAATAAAATAAATATCTAAATAAACTGCATACATTCAAATCAGAGTAAAAAAAATAATCCAACATAAAACCAAACACCAAGCAAAGCCAGAAATAAACAATTTAAATACCAACAAAAATTCCAGAACACTACATCAATATCCAAATATAAATTGCATACAAATTTAAAATCAAAATAGGCAAGATACATTTAGAAACTACATACAGCGCACTTGCCAAAACAACCATTGCGGCTACTAGTATACAGTATGTGTAGCCCTAAAGGGCCATACATATATTACATTGAATGGAATGTGTAAAAAAAATTGCATCACAAACAAAGGCAATCACAAAAAAAATACAAAAATAAAAACCTGTAAATGAAAAATAAACATGACATTCAATATTTTAGTTACCTCTAGGATGTCTTCACTCTCCGAATTACCATGAGTCACCGCATGTTCAAACCATCCCGATCCCAAACAGAAACGGGCCACAGGTAAAAACAAATCCAAAGTCCTTTTCTTCTTTCTTTTTCTTCATCTGAAATTGTAATCAATGTGGTCTTCGGGGGTCTTCTGGGGTCTTCTTGGTCTTCAAGTGTGCTCTATCTTCTTCTTCTTCGTCTTCTTCTTATTCTTCTTCTTCTCTCTTCTTCTTCTTCTTCTTCTTCTTTTCTTCTTCTTATTCTTCTTCTTCTTCTTCTTCTTCTTTCTTCCTTGCACGGCAGGCCCTTTTATTCCTATGGGAGGAGGAGGTCCTCATCCTTAGCATTCTGCCGTCAAATGAGGATTTTACGCAAATAAATTACAAGTGTTTCTTTACCTGTTTTGTGCAAATGAATGAATCCGGTAAAAAGGATGTAAATTTCCTGGTCTCACCAATGACAGTCTGGTTGACCAATTCACCCTTCCGTTGACAAACAAAAGTGTCCACACCTCTGAATCTCTCCCTTTGAACTACAGACTCTATGCAGGGACTTGCTGGACCTTAATGGATGCCAGGGGGCAACCGCATTGAGCCTTATAAACGATATCAAATTACAAAAATGTCTATACATATAATAAAACATCCTTTAATACCTTGGGGAACTTGGCAGACTCAACTGAAGTAAAGAATTGGACTGAGGATATCGGAGTTCGAAAATCAGGAGTTGGGGGGACCCTGACGCCTGGGATAATTTTTACTCGCGTACCAGCAAATATGCCTGACAAACCAGGTAGAATGAAGGTAATACCGGTAGCTCCAGAACCCGAATCCTGCAAACAAATATTTGCATTCTTACCAAATATGCACCCTAAAACTTGACACATAGCAAGTTCATCGAGTCTGGGCGGGAAAGAGGAAATGGAAAGTGGAGAACAGCAGGGGAAAACTTTCAAATTTTCATGTACATAGATACACTGACCCTGGTTATAGTGCTGTGTAGCTAACAGGGGGATCAATGAACCAAGGATATCCAGAGAGCTAACTTATTATGGTTCCTTACTGCCAGCAAGATGAGAAGATTCACACCAGTAAAGAACGGGGAGGTGACGGGAGCTCTGGGGAGGTGGCCACAACCTCCATATAACTGATTTCCGTCAGAGAATTTTTAGAAATTAATTAGCACACAAAACCCAGCAAACTCAAATGCCCACACCTTGAGTAAAGCCTGTATTGACCAAAACGCATGTGAGGCTGCGTGTACCCAACCCATGTGTGGTTTATAAATAAATAACCTCGATTTATTTTGGAGTTGCCCCACAACTTTTTTTCATACAGTCAGCCAGTGCAGTGCATCATTTGCTTCCTTTCATTTTCTATGGTTTCTACGTATACCAAGGAGTGCACAGGCAGAGGAACTTCATTCAGCTTTGGCGTCCTGGAAATTCCAGCTACACCCAGGGCAGGTAATGGGCACTAGCCATCATTTTATACCTGTTATTATCCAGGAGTGACTTATGCATGGGATTGGTTGGGATGTGCAATACTGACCATATTTGCGGGTAGTCACGCAGACTGACCGCTAGGCTTATATTTTTTGCACTCCCTGAATTAGGATGAAAGCTTATATATATCAGCCTAAAGGATTTAATATAGTGTTCCTTCTCTGGACTTATGTTGCTTATATATGAAGATGGTTGTGTGCACCACAGTATTTGAGCATCGCTCGATATTACCTTTCCAGTTATATGAAGCCTGGGGTACCCTTTTGTCCGTCACATAATTCATTTACAGGGAAGAATAACTCAGAGATGACACTTCAGTTCTCGACATACGGATCCAGGGCAGCCAGCCCCTTGTCTTTTAGGAATGGAGGCAGGGTACATCAACCATCGACAGTGGGTAGGGTGTTATACCTACCGGGTTTGTAGTGAGAAGAGTTACCTCTTCATTACTTAGACATAGTAATGCTAAGGTAATGAAGGGTTTAGCTCACTCACCCACAAACGACCCGGGCAAGCCCACTGTGGGCCAAAATACCACTTCACACCGCCCCCCACTAGCACACAATTAAAAGGGCAATTGTAATTAAACCCTTCATTGCCTTAGCAGTTAAGCCGACAAAGTAATTAGATATGGCCTATGATTTAGTTTGTAATGCATTGGATTTAACCCGGTGTCCCTGGAATCTGAAAATTAAATGCATTATCAGATCCGGAGAATCAAACTGACTTCAATCGATGCAGAAAATTCATTTTTCTGTAATGCTCTCAGGATACCCATCTGGCCCCCCTTTGCTGAGCGAGATTGAATCCTTGAGCAAACATCGCCATTCCAGAATTTCGCCTGTACGATGTGACCAACTTACGAGCTTTTCTGATACGCTGCGGCCACAGTTTATTCGAGCATGTTGCCCGTTCTGAGTGCCACAGAAGTAGCCTGGCGCGCGCCCGAGTGTGAAGGGCGCGCGCCGACGAAGCGCGACAAAGATGCGCACTCCGATCGGGGCGCTCTCCCTACCGCCTGCCGGGTCCGCCGGGTCCCCCGGGACCCACTGCCGCTGTCCCGCGATCGCGGCGAACCAGGGCTCCCTAGGCGGTAGCCCCGGACACGCGTTTTGCAGGGGGCGCAGGCTCACCCGATGGCGCGTGACCCGCGCGTCATGAGACGCGCGGCCGGCACGCGGAGGGGCGGCCAATAGCAAGCACGGGAAATCTCCCGGCTTGCGGATCTGGCCGCACTGCCGATAAGTGTGTCGCCAGTGTACGCTACCTAGCAAATTTTGAGAAGCTGCTCAAAATTCCTCGATGAGATTGTTATGAAGGTACTAGAATAGGCCCCCAAAGATTTAGCATAAAGTCTTATAGAATGTATAAGGCTAAATTTATAGAAAATAATATCTGTTATATGTTTTCCTAGTATTCAGTATATATTAAATTATTCTTGCAATGTCTTTCTGGTCAGAGAAAGTCACAACCTAAAAAAATATAATGGACCACAATATCTTCCAACATGTTGAGTATCAAGAAAAATTGCCAGTCAGTGTAATTATGGTTGTGTCACCTCAAATGCAATGATAAAAAAAATTACTAGTATTTGGTTACTGGTTAGAATAAAGGAAATATTCTCTCTGTGGACAGGTGACAGTCACATTGACTGGAGAGAAATCCAGGCAACTCATCAGCACGGATTTTCCAGTTTGAGAATACTCAAATATGTTCAAGTGACTAACCTGAAAAATTTATATCCCATTAGATTAGAACCCACAGTGAGGCATGACATTTCATATGATTCGTGTCATTTCACATGGCATACCTATGCATCAAGCTGATGTCAGAGGAAAACAGCATCATCCTTACTGAGATAAAAACAATACTGAACAGCAAAATATCACGCTTTATATAAACAGATAATTCATACATGATTTTGGAGCGACCCCCCCCCGGGGCAATAGTTAAATACAGAGTAGCGTATTTCTAAACCCTGCTTAACCCCTGAAAATAATCACATTGATATTGGATATTTTTATATGCTTAAACATTATTAATATTTTACTTGTTACTGTACATCTGTATTGATGATTAACCTATGATATGCCATTGCAACTTAGTGAACAGTCTAATTTATTCACTTAGAAAACGTTTCTAAAGTGTTAAGGTTTTAAGAATCTTTTTTTCAACAATACAGATTCCACCAGATTGCATATATATATATAGTATATATATATATCTATATATATTATATATAATACATACCAACATACAATACATACATATCATACATACTTCATAAATACTGACTGCGGCCAAGTTATTCAGCATTGCCCGTTCTTGGCCGCAGCAGTAAGGACTGGCGCGCGCCAGCGAGTGAAGGGCGCGCGCCGAAGCAGCGGAAGAGCGCCCTCGATCGGGCGCTCTCCCTTAGCCGCTGCGGGTCCGCCGGGTCCCCTGGAAACCCCTGCGCTGTCCAGCGATCGGCGGGACACCAGGGCTCCCTCGTGAGCCCTGGACGCGAGTGCAGGGGGCGCACGCTCCCGAAGACGCTGTGACCGCGCGTCTATGAAGCGCGGCACGCGAGGGGCGGCCACAATAGCAAGCCGGGAAATCCTTCCTAAGGTTGAAGGGGATTACCGGCCACACTTTACATAAAGGTGTGTCGGTAGTGTACATAACATACATACATATATTCCTTTGTGAAGGGAGTTTTGAATGGTTTCAAGAGCCATATGTGTCTCTGAAGATGTTATGTGTAGGTGGTGTGTGTGTGTGTGAGTGTTCCTCCACACAACATGTGAGAGAGACTGATTAAGTCATACGAAAACGATTACTACAAGTTCTTGTGCTAAAGCGGGGTTTACAAGCGAGGAATCATAAGGATTAATACTTAGTTTTTCACACAGTGGGGATCTCAATGTTGGCCGTTATTATGGTTAAATTTATCATGACACAGTGTAATATGTCATGTGTTGTTGTTCATCGAGGTGTTATTTACCTAATTTAAGACCTGCGATATGAACAGATGATTAGTTATTATGTCCGATATGTAAAAACCATAGAATTGAAGAGGGGTTTGTTTTGATGTACTTTTCTTTTTCACACAACTGTATATATATATATACTACATATATATATATATATATATATAATTACCACGACTATTACGGTTATGAGTGGGTAAAAAAATAGTGACTAAAAACCTCCACAGATTAAAAGTAAGCATAAAGCAACTGTAAAATATTTGTATATTCATTTGCATGTCTTAGACAGGTCTGCAACCCTGTCTTTCACCATTATCACCCAGCAAACAGCACTTCCACTGCCGGCAAGTGATTCTGGGAAAGGAAATTGCAAGATGAGGCAACACAGTGCCACTTTTTATCCCATGCTCAATTACATGAGCAACCCTAGTCAGGCATGCTGCTTAAACACAGCTTATAAGCAAGGACAGGGGAGATCAGAAAGTCAGTTAACCCACTAAACGACAAGTGTGCGTGGGTTAACTGACTTCATCTCCCAGTCCTGGCTTAAAAAGCTGTTGTTTAAAGCAGCATGCAGACTACGGGTTGACCTCATGTAATGTGAGCATGAGATGGTGATAAAATGTGGCAATGTTGTGCTCATTTGCATTGTAATTTCACCAGAATCCGTGCTGCAGTGGAAGTGCTGTTTGTGTGGTTGATAATGTGAAAGACAGGGTTGCAGACACTTAGAAGACATGCCAAACATATTGACTATACAGGAATATTTAACAGTTGGCATGATCGATATATGATATATACTATAATATATATAGATGATATATATCAACGACAGGGGTGGGCAGCCAGAGTGTTGCTACATCAAATGACCAAAAAATACATGGTTGTAATAATTACAAGAGAAATTAATGCTTCAGTACTTAATAATAAGTGCTAATACTGGTTTTTAAGTTAGATATTTGGACCAAAGCATCAAAAGACTGCACACCAAATGTCAATGTTAAACCATAATAGTGCAAGTCCTAAATAGGCATTCTGTTCCCTATACCTCTGTATGAGGGGGAAGAACCCTAAATGAATAGATCCTTAACTGAAGCAAGATGAGAAGATTCCACCATTAAAAATGGGGAGGTCACTTGAGCTCTGGGGGGGGGGTGCCACAACCTCCATACAACTGATCCAGTCAGAAACTATTAGCACACAACAAAACCCAGCCCAAGCTCAATGCCCAAAACCCACCTAATCTTCACTATATGTAATGTCAATAGAGTGCCCTGGGCTGCTGTGGCAAGTGAATATAACAAATGGACAGGTGGTGCCCAGTGCTACATCCAAATGGACAAAACAATAACATTGGACATAAGAACAGAAGGAAGAATGCCGTTGTCAGAGTGTAGTGTAGGACTTGCACTTATTATGGTTTACACCTGACGATTTGGTGGTGCAGGCTTATTAGTGCTATGGCCAAATATCAACTAAAAACCAATTTGTATTATTATTATATTAGCATTATTATAGTACTGAAGCATTATTTCCCGTAATTCTACCAGCATGTTTGGTCATTTGAGAAGTCAGCGCAAAGCTGATGAAACGACGTAGGTGGGTTCGCATCATCAATGGTCCGACAGACTGACTGTGAGAGGAGTGCCTAATCGCATGTGAGGAGAGTTGAAGCACTGTTCAGTTATATTGGCGGAACGAAAGTGGAAGGCTGCCTTAGTTCTGTCTGTCTGGCTGAAGTCGTGAGTCTGACATTCAAGAAGAGACACGATGTGAATATTCAATAGAACGAATACAGAGTGTCTTGCGTGTGAGGGAGCTAGGTGGTATCCAGGAAGGGAAGTAGGAACAGCGTCTCCAGTTGTTACCCGGATCAGCATTCACAATCGTTCATCTCCAGCGTGATTTCGTGTGGTGTGCTGAGGAGGGACGCGCGGAGAGACCCCTGTGGTCATAGCGGGTTATAATCCTTGGTGAGACCATTCCTTAATTTACTTTGCCTAAGCTATTTGCTCCCCCCAATACATCCGATAGGGTCAAATATCAGCCTGATTTACCCCTCCCCCACAAGTGTGACATCGAATCTATCATCTGACGGGTCAAATTACTCTCCCCAGGTTAGTTGCTCCAGTCATTTGCTACCCTATCTGGACAATTCCTTCCACATCTCAATGCCTCATACATTTTCAATATTGGAAATTTTTGAAGTGAAACTTCTTTAGGGGGCACACCTCTACTATTCGAAACTGGAGCGCCAAAAAAAGGGTATTGTGGAGAACAGAAATGGAAATGGATTGGAGTCAGTGCTGGGCAAGTTGAGGTCGGGCGGGTGTTCTGGGCTCAGCCCGACCCCAACACTGACATGATTCCCAACCGCCTCAAAAAAAAATCAGACTGCGCGGAGTCGGGCGATAGCGCGCCGCTCCGCCCCCCACAAGCCACAGATATATGCGGCGGCGGATAAGCCACCAGCACCACTCCACACACCCACAATTCCCATGTACAGCGACTCATCGGCTCTCTGTCCCAGCCCGGCGACTATTCCCGACCCTCGGCGCGGTGGTTAGCCGCCAACCCGGCGCCGATCCTAACAGCGGCACCGCCATTTCCCCAGGGGAGATGATCACTAGTGGAATCCAGGGCGAGCGGGGGACCCTCTACCGGCTCCTGACCAGGCGCCGCCTCTGCCCAGCCGCGCACTGCCGGGTGGAGACGCAGACAGCGCCCCCTACAGCATGAGCAGAAAGCAACTGGCAGCGCGCCGTTGGTGAGAGGAGCAGACGTTGGGAGGCTCAGTATTGGCCTCTACCCCCTCCCGGCTCTACCGGTCCCAGGCTACTCAACTCCCAGGCTCCTCCACTCCCCGCCACAAAATCCAGCCAAAGCGGGACGATCCCGCGGAAGAGGAGAGGAAAGAAAACGGAAGAGGCGGGGGGAGGGGGGAAGGAGTGAGAGGAGCGCAGGGGGACTTAGGGGTGACTGCTTAATACAGGAGGAGGAGGGAGACTAGATGTTCTGGATCCTCGATAGAAGAGTTGTGAGAGCAACAGTAGTGAGCCACACAGCCGTGGGGAGGCTTTGGCACGGTGTGAAGCCGAGAGGTAACCAGGACACCAACATGAGAGGGACTGAGGTAACACACAGGGAGGCTAACCAGACACAAAAGGAGAGGGACATGAGGTCCCACAGGGAGTAACACGGGTAACCAGATACACAACAGGAGAGGGAGACAGGCTGCCCGTTATAACAGGTCACACGCATACTTCAGAACCATGCCCACCTCAGTCACATGCACACGCACAGTGCACACCTCACACTCAAACCACACCACAACTCACAGTCACATGCACAGTCACACGTCACAGTCACAGTCACAGTGCACACATGCAACATGCACAGCTAGCAGTCAATGACACACTCACAACTCTCAGTCACACACACACTCTCAGTCACACGGCACACACTTCAGTCACCACACACTCTCAGTCAACACGCACAATCAGGTACCCGAAACTCTCCGTCAACATGTGCCCACACTCTAAGCCACACGCACACTCTCAGTCACACGCACACTCTCATTCACACGCCACTATCTGTCAACACGACACTATCTGTCAACACGCACACTCTCTGTCACACGCCACACTTCTCTGTCACATGCACAATCCCACTCAACACGCACACACGAGGAATTCACACAGGCAAATAGCTGTGTGAACAGGGGACTTGTGTGCCGAGACACGCGCATTATAAGTAAATGATTGCGTTTGTCAATGAAATTGTATTTGATTTTTAATTAAACATCACCAATACAATACAATTTCTGCGACAAAATCAAAGAGTTTCACTTACTATGCGCGTGCACAGCAGACAAACAGCTTTTTTGGTCACATTTCCTTTCTTTTTTATTTTAAGAGAGTACTCTTGTTTTTTATGTCATATATTGTGTTTTTTGTGTCTATTGCATCAGGTGGTTGTTTTAATCTGTTCAGTCACCTAGCCTTCCTTGCTTAATTATACATTTTCTTGTTTTTATTGCTTACAGGATTGCGCATTTTTCTTTCTATATATAGTACGTGACAGAAACCAGGATGGTAATAAAATTCCTATATAGGGGCTCCCAGGAACTGAAAAGCTTCTATCCTAATGAGGCTGAAAGTGAAGCCTTAGGAATGCATGCACTACATCCCACAGTTTGGCAAGTGCTGGGAAAACTGAGGGGGAGGGATCTGAAACAGAGTTTGTCTGCTGCATGATTTCTGTCACCTAGCCGCCTAGGTGGAAATCAGGTTGTAAGGCATGATTTCCTCAGGTTCACCTCTCCCCTCTCCCCAAGAGACTGGAGGCAGGAAGGCTGCTGGAAGACAGAGAGGGGAAAAGCCTCTCCCCCACAGGTTAATCATTTTGTACTTTATCAATTGCAAAATTCCTTATTTATTTTGGTGGAAAGCGAATAAGCCGCCCCAATCCAGTCAGGTCAACCCTCACGTAAGTTATCGCTTCGGTGAGCAGGTTGTTTTGCTTGGGGTTTTTTGTATGCAGGTGTGGCAGAGTCTCCGGCCTGCGGACTGAATAAATCAGGCAGTTAGCCTGTTTAAGGAACGACGTTACGCCTCGTCATTACCTACCCTAAAGACCGTGTTGCACTGTCCTGGACAGGACGGCGGAGGCCCCGGAGTAAGCTGTTTGTGTACGATATATATAATATATACAGTAGCGGCAGCTTTATTGAACACTTCCCGCACGGCAGGATGCCGTGCGGGGAAGCCGTGGAGAACGCGGCGCGTCCTTGCGGCCCGCACTGTGAAGAGTCCAGTACACGTGCGTGCCCGGCTTTACCGCGCGCTCCCAACGCTTCCCCGGGCGTCCCGACACCCTGGAGTTTAAAGAAAGGTAAGCGGGCGGTGCGAGGGAAGCAGAGGGCAGAGCAGGAGCGGGTTCGGGGTCGGGACGGGGGGTAAAATGCGCAGCGAAGTGGAAGGGGGGGTGCGTGCGGGAAACGCGGCGGAGCGCGGTCTTGACTGCGGCAAGCCGGAGTAGAATCCGGCATGCCGCGGGCATACTGTCCAAAAAAGCTGCCGCTACTGTATATATATATATAGACTATATATATATATAGATCATATATATATAGATATAGGATATATATATATATATATATATATATATCTATATATATATGTGTGAGGTGTTGTGGTGATGTGTGTATGGTGTGTGGTATCTATCTATTAATCTATCTACTATCTATCTAATCTATCTATCTAATCTCTATTATATTATATATATTATATATATATAATATATATATATATATATACAAAGATGCAAATACAACTGTATGCTCATCTGCATGTCTTAAGGCAGGTCTGACCGCTTTCCCCATAGCACCCAGCATAAAGCACTTCACAATGCCTCCTGCAAGTTGCAAGGGATTCTGGGAAAATGGACGAAATGACATGCCAATGAGCACACAGTAGTCACTTTTTGCCTCACAAAAAAACCATTTTAAACAATGGTTCCCTATAAGGCTTAGCTGCAGCCGGGTCACAGCTGAGCACAGCCAGGGTAAGGTGCATACACACAGAAAACCACCACAGACAGCTGTTTCGACCTTGATGAGTCTCCAGGTGTGGGTTTGATTTTAACTGGTATGCATGAGAGGATATGGATAGGCTATACAATAATACTAAGTATATATTGTTGTATGTTATACTATCCGACCACCACACACGCACACGCATCACTGTATGGATGTATAGTATGATGTATAGTATGTATGTAGATACAGCAGCAGCACACTGTATTATAACAAATCACCGGCTTTTACCTGGCAGTTCCTGGAGGCACGTGTTCACCCGGAGCATGCCGCGTCCCAGCACAGACGCATGCCCGGCTGACGCACGAGTGATGTGTTACTTGATAATGAGTTCAGGATTTATGCTGCATGCTTCGCGTGTCCGCAAGATGGCATAAATTCATGAAGTGTAATGCAGTATATATATATATATATATATTATTATAGATATCATATATATATAAACTGTATAACACAACAACCCCTCTATAACCCCTAAAATAACAGTACTGTACACATACAGCGAACTGATATGCAAATCATGATACTATAGGCTCCCCCTGGCGAGATGTGTTTGCCGCAGAGAGAGATCCGCTGCTCCTCCTCTGCGCAACTCGGCACATTAAAAATTATTTAAATACATTTTATTCATAGTGTAGGTGAGGGGTCTCCGGAGCTGAACGCAGGTGGTTTCAGGTCCGGGGACCCCTGCTCTCCCGAGATAAGACCCCTTTATGAGGTGCCGGTATCCCTCTGCATTTAAAGGTCCCGATCACGTGAACCCGCGGCATGTAAACAAAGCAGAGGGATACCGGCACCCCTAAAGGGGCCTGTATCTCGGGAAGCAGGGGTTCCCGGACCTAAAAACACACAACGCTCGGAGACCCTCTGCACATTACAGTATAATAAAACACAATATAAATAAAAAAACTCGTTCCTACCTTAGGGCTATGTTGAATGGTAACGGCGCATTTCTGTATTTTAATAATATTGTACAGTGAGCAGGGGGTTCCCTGAGCCAAAATAATGCTCAAGGGACCCCCGCTCCTGCGCCATCTATTAAAAATACAGAAATGCTGCTTCATTACCATAGCTGATAGCCGCTAAGGCAATGAAGGGGTTAACCCCCTACGTGCCCGCCTTTATATGTGGTACGCGGGGTGGGTGAAAGGGATATTTGGCCCTTGGTGTGAGTTTAGGACTTGC
Source organism: Ascaphus truei (assembly GCA_036426205.1). NCBI lineage: Eukaryota > Metazoa > Chordata > Amphibia > Anura > Ascaphidae > Ascaphus > Ascaphus truei. The sequence goes on from WSYH01002003.1 coordinate 82,323, forward strand.
GGGGGGGTTGCGGGGACACTTAACCCCTTCACGACGTAGCATTAAAACCGCTTGGTCATGAAGGGGTTAAACCCCTCCGCTACCCCCCCCCCAAGCCCTAAACAACCACCGTTGGGGCTAATACCCCCTTCACCCACCGCCCGCTACCCAAAATAAAAAAAACTCACACCAGCAGCGCGCCCCAAAAATAAATAAATAAATCTAAATAAATCAATAAACTAATGATATAAATAAATACATTTAAAATTTTTTACCATTTTATAACATAGTGTAGATGTGCAGGGGGTCACAGAGCTGAACCGCGTTGGTTTCAGGTCCGGGGACCCCCTGCTCCCGCGAGTACAGGCCCCTTTATGAGGGCCGGTATCCCTCTGCATTTAAAGGATCCCGATCACGTGACCGCGGCTGTAACCAGCAGGAGACTACCCGGCACCCCTGTAAAAGGTTGGTCATCGACGGGATTTAGCCCAGAAATTGAGATAGAACAATGGGAAACACGGAATTAGTGTTTAGGTAGGCAAACAGAACAATGGAGAGTAATACATTTTTCTTTAAAAAAAAATTTTTAAAATTTTTTGAACAAATATAAATTAATAAAATTAAAAAAATAAATGGTTGTGGGTGGTTGAGGTTTGTGTGCAGTTCGAAAATACCAATGTCAAATTGTGTAAATGCAAGATTGGAATTATAAAGCGTGTTTGTAGTTCGACTTGGGGGTAAGTGAAATAAAAAATATAAAGTATGTGATATATATGGAGTGACTAGACGGCCTATATGGTTGGATAGCCTGCTATTGGTCAGGGGTTAATGAGGTAATAGGCTGGTTCACAAAAGTCTAATATCAAGTATTTCCCTTAGGCGAGTAATGCCAGAAGCATATAGGTCGCTTTATCACCTCCCAATGGATGCAGGATGTGAGTTGATTCTCTCCCGGGTGCCCCAATTGGGAGGAAATGGGCGAACTCGGTGAGTAAACGCGAATAGGATTTATTAAGCATTGAAAAAAAACAACGAGCATAACAGAACAACACTCACGATACAGTTTTAAATTCAGCCACAGCGTCAGCCTGACCCTACGGTGATCCCGAGGGGGTTAGCGGGTGCACTAACCCCTTCACGACAATAGCGGGATTAAGTGCACCCGCAACCCCCCCGCAAGTCCTAAGCTAACCACACACAAGGGCAATACCCCTTCACCCACCCCACGACCCACAATTAAAAAAAAATCACACACCGCAGCCCCACACTTTAATAAATAGTATAAATCTAATAACTAAATAATACATGAATATAAATAAAGCATATATGGTATATGTTATATATTGTAGAGGAAGATATACTAGAGATATATCAGTATAGAAGTTAACAACAAGCTCCGAGGTTACCCAGGCTGAGATAGATATAGAGATGGATAGAGTATGATATAGATAGAGAGAGATGAGGAATAGTATATATATAAATATGATATATATATATTATAAGTATATAGAATATATAATATATAATATATAAATCTATATAGATATACAGTATATACACACACATGGATGAACCAATTAATACAAAACATAAAGTAGAAGGGTATCAAAACCATGTCTACAAATAACATTCTCCATACAGACACACTACATTACAATGAATTCCTTATATAACCTAACTGATCTTACAATCTCAAATCATCAAATGCCAAGAAACCTCACATTCCAATCAATACATTGCATTTACATTGTATAATATGATGCAAAATCTAGGCACAATACATTCTGCAAATGAATTGTGAACAATATCATTGCAAGCAAATACAAAATACTGTACTCAAACAAGTCAACTATTTTTTAACAATCAAGTAAACAAAAATCAATATATAGTACCAACAGAAAACAAATTTTTAAACCAAGGATTAACCCTTACAATCCCAAGGATTACATCTATCTAATTGTAAAAAACATGATACTTACACACATTGAAGCATTGAATAAACAACATACAGTAGAGGCAACGCTTAGTTCTAACACTTGCAATAAACAGCAGGGTTACATTCAGGGAATGTGATGGGTATGTTCTGGGATAGTTGTGAGGCACGTATAAGGATTCTGCAGTTACGATGACGATGTACCCCATTAATCAATGCAGAAATGGCTGGGGCTAGTTTTAAGGAAGTTTAAGGCAGGTTATTCAGAATGTACCTGGGTGGACCGGGTCTTATGGGGAATTCCCACTGGTTTTTGTTAGAAAATCGCACTGCCTCTACTGTTACAGTACCAGTACCGTACCATCCCCCTGTAATCTCCCTGCCTTGAGTGTAATCTGTGTAAAGCCCCCTCCCCCCTAATGTTTCTGTTAATTAAATCTCCTGCCTTGAGTGTAATCTGTTTAATGAAAAGCACCCTCCCCCTAATTGTTTCTGTTTAAATATCTCCCTGCCTGAGTGTAATCTGTATAAGCCCCCTCCCCTTATTGTGTCTGTTAATCTCCCTGCCTGTGTTGCGCTGTGAGTGCGTTTATGTAAAATGTGGGGAGGGGGGGGGGGGAGTGGGTTATAAAACCACATCCCTTGACTGTGATCTGTGGTAAAGCCCACTCCCTAATGTGGCTGTTAAAATATCCCGCCTGTTGTTGCTGTGAGTGCAGGTTATGTAAATGTGGGGAGGGGGAGTGGGTATAACCCCACCTCCTGACTGTGATCTGTGTAAAGCCCCCTCCCCCTAATGTGTCTGTTAAATCTCCTCGCATGGTTTCTGGGAGTGCAGTTTATGTAAATGGGGGAGGGGGGGGACCCATGGCAGTTAGCTGTGAGTCTAACCACCCTCACCACTACCCACAACCATAACCACCACCATATGGCATGGCCCTCTGCTGCCGGCAAACAGACACAAAAAATTAAACAGCCTAAGTAAATGTCCCCTAACCCCTTAATCACCATAGCGGTTATTAACTCTTACAGTCATTAACCGGGGTGTAACCCACCCTCACCCACCACTCGGTGATGCCTACATACCCTCCACACTAAACCCCCCCCATGAGGCCTAACCATGCACCGTACCACAACAAGGGCCTACCACATACCATTGGAGAAACACCCCCCCACCCCCGCAGTACCACATTAAAAACAATAGTGACCCACAATAAACATCATTCTATTTATTAACTACATTACCCCACCGTCCTGTTGCCCCCTAGACATAAAGATTTATCTTTTACAAACCGGGTCATAACAGCAGCCCCAACGCGAGTCCCGGGGTTGGCGGGCCCCTGGACAGACCTACAGGGGGCCGAGCTAAGCCCTTGTCAAAACAGGTTCTGGAGGCCTCGCTGGTGGTGGTCCCGCCACCGCCGCCGATGCAGCCCTAGGTGGTCTCCTGTACACCGTGGGCCACCAATTGGGTCCCCCACGGTAGGCCCAAGTATGTCTGGACGCCCCGGTGTCAGACCTACAGTGTGTCTGCGGGAAGCCTCGGCGTTGTTCCACGGGGTTTCTGGGAACTCACGTTGTGCTCACTATGGTACTGACGGTCCACCCAAGAAGTTTGGGACCACACACTCTTCATACCCGCACCCTAGGTGGCGGTGTCCCCAACAGAAGTGGGATCACAAGCTCATATCCGAGATAGCGGTCCGCGGTGCCCCCCACCAGAGTGAGGCCTCGCTTAGTCCCCGCATGCTGTCACCAAGGGAACCACCAAGCCTGGTACCGTGGATACCCGAGGAAACACGTGGTCCCAGAGGTCTCCCGCAGAACCACGCGAACAAACCCGTAATGTACAAAAGAATAACCTGGCCTATACATTCAATACACATCAACCAACAACCCCCCCCCCAACACCTCAGTACAATAATTGCAAATAACTATATCCAATATGGATAATAGATTAATGTGCCCATTATTAAAAACATTAACTACATATTCAATTAAAAATAAAGTGACTACTGAACCTCATCAAAAAGTCGTCCGGCGCCAGCAACATTCTTGTCTTGTCCACAACATCATGCCAAAAAAAGCAAATACATTGCAATTACCTTCGATAAATCAATTAACCCCTTAACACCATATCAGTATAATAACTGCCAAGGTAATTAAGGGTTAAGCTACCGGCCCCACCCTCATCACCCAGGAATTTTGTACGTGCTCAATGCAACTATAATTACAGTATATAGAGATATGATAATATATATATATGATAGATATATTATATATATATAGTATACTATATATATATCATATATATATATATATATATATATATAAACGATACTTACAGAGAGAGAGAGAGAGAGAGAGAGAGAGAGAGAGAGAAGACGAGGGGAGAGGGAGAGAGAGAGGAGCCGACGCGACGAGAGAAGAGGGGAGGAGAGGCAGGATGAGAAGAGCTGAGAGAGAGAGAGAGAGTGAGAGACGAGGAGAGAGCGAGATACAGTATATACACACAACATATGAACCAATATACAATAAATGTAGACGGGTTATTAAAACCATTCCGTCCTAAAAATAACACTTCTCCATACCAGACACACTTACATTACAATGAATTTCTTTAATAATCATAATGATCTTACAATCTAAATCATCAAATGCCAATAGAAAACACTCGCATTCCAATCAATACATTGCATTTACATTGTATAAATGATGCATAAAATCTATGCACCATATACATTCTGCAAATGAATGTTAACAATATCATTGCAAGCTAAATACAAATACTGTACTCCAAACAAGTGAACTATTTTAACCAATCAAGTAAACAAAAATCAATTATCAATCATTATTTACATCCCTAAACAATTGACAGTCCATCCCGAACAATGAAACAATTAACTAATTCACGCCTGAAGCAGAACAATTTAGCATGTGAAAAAATATAAGTACCAACCAGAATACAAACGTTAAAACCAAGGCTAGCCCTGACCGCCCTCAAACACACAATACAATATCAACAATTACATCTATCTAATTTTAAAATATTTTAAACTCCCGATAAAGCATAGCAGCATAGACAAATTTATTTAAAACACATCAAATCAAGTTTTTAAACAACATAATTTCTTACCCTGTATGTATATATCTCTCTAGACATATATACATACATACATACAGTGGCAAGAAATGATATACCACAAAAAAAAATACACATGTTAAAAAAGCTTTTAAAAAAATTAACAAGTTAAATAAAATACATTTCTTTAGTTCACTTACCATTACTTGCCCCCACCGACTCCCGTTGCGCAGCTTACTCACTAACCAATCCAAGAACAGGAACCCATAAAATAATAAACCATACAAAAAAAAAACATTAAACTAAAAATCCAAATCAATCCACGGGTCTTCTATTTGTAATCCATCTTCATCTTCATCTGTATTCTTCTTTCTCCTATATTCTTCCGGGCGGGGCGGGGTCTTCTTTCCATCTTCGGCCATGCCCTGGTCTTCTTTCTTCTCCGGAGGTCCTTCCTCCTCGGCGTCTGGCTTCAAAATGAGAAGACATAGGCTTTTAAAGGCCTATGACGTCACATTTTCGTCATATGGTTCCCACGGCCCTAATTGGGCCGTGAAAACCATGTGTTTTGGCCGATAAAAATAAAAATGATGACGTCACTTAAAGGCAATGAAAGCACAGCCAATCGGAGTGGCTTTGCTTCAATTGCCTTTAAGATGACGTCATTAAAAGAAACATGGCCAGCCTCACATGGTATGGTAGCCAATCAGAGTAGGGATGTAGTTCCCACGCGATGGACACATCGTATTGATGAGGTCAGTAGTACTTTATTTATTTTAATATGCTAGTTAATGTTTTTAATAATGGGCAATTAATCTATTATCCATATCTGGATAATAGTTATTTTGTACATTATTGTACTGTAGGTGTTGGGGGGGGGGGTGTATGTATTGAATGTATAGGCCAGGTTTATTTTTTTTACATTCAGGGTTTGTTCCGTGGTTCCGCGTGGGACCTCTGGAGATCACCTCGGGTATCTCACGGGTACCAGGCTGGTGGTTCCATGGGTGACACATGTGGGGATGAAGCGGTGGCCTCACATCTGTTGGGGGCACCGCCGACCCGTAGTCTGCGGTTATGATGATGTGTGGTCCCACTTCTGTGGGGGCACAGCAGACCCGTAGTGAGCACCCGTGAGTTCCCCAGACCCCCGTGGAAACCACCCGAGGCCCTGCAGACACCTGTGGGTCTGACCCGGGGCTCCCAGACATCCTTGGGCCTACCGTGGGGACCCAATTGTGGCCCACGGTGACACAAGGAGACCACCTGGGGGCCATGGTGCAGGCGGGACCCACCAGCAGGCCTCCAGAACCTGTTTGAAAAGGGATGCTGGTACCCTGTAGGTCTGTCCAGTTGCCCCGCCAGCCCACCGGGGACTCGCGTGGGGCTGCGTTATGAACCCTGTATGTAAAAGAATAAATCATGTATTTATGGGGGGGCACACGGGGTGGGTAATGTATTTAATAAAAAGAATGATGTTTATTGTGGGTCACTGTGTTGTTTTTATTGTGGGTACTGGGAGTGGGGGGGGCTGTTTCCCCAACGGTATGTGGGTAGGCCTCCCTTGTGGGTACTGGGTGAGGGTGGTTAGGCCTCACAGGGGAGGGGTTAGTGTGGGAGGGTATGTAGGCATCCCGAGTGGTGGGTGAGGGTGGGTTAACCCCTTAATGACTGTAGCGGTTAATAACCGCTATGGTGATTAAGGGGTTAGGGGACATTACTTTGTATGTTTTAATTTTTGTGTCTGTTTTGCCGCAGCGGAGGGGCCATGTGCAGGTGGGTAGTGGGTAGTGGGTGGGTGTGGTTATTTACACGGGATCCCCCTCCCCCTCCCCATATTTACATACAGTACACTGCACTCACAGAAACACAGGCAGGGAGATTTAACCGACACAATAGGGGGAGGGGGGCTTACACAGATTACAGTCAAGGCAGGGAAGTTTAACACACACAATAGAGGGAGGGGGTTTTACATAGATTAGTCAAGGCAGGGAAGTTTAACACACACAATAGTTGAGGGGGTGCTTACCACAGATTACAGTCAAGGCAGGGAGTGTAAACACACATTAAAAATATGTATTAAGTATTATTGTTTATTTGGCCTAACCCTTCATTGCCTTAGCGGCTATCAGCTATGTTAATGAAGCAGCATTCTGTATTTTAATAATATGTGCAGAGCATGGGGTCCCCTGAGCATTAATTTCTGGCTCAGGGAACCCCCTGCTCACTGAACAATATTATTAAAAATACAGAAATGCTGCTTCATTACCATAGCACATAGCCGCAAAGGTAAAGAACGATTCTTTATTGATGTGTGTGTTTTATTCATACTGTAGATGTGCAGAGGGTCTCCGGAGCAGAAACGTTTTGGTTTAGGTCCGGGGACACCCTGCTCCCCGAGATACAGGCCCCTTTAGGGGGTGCCGGTATCCCTCTGCTTGGTTTACAGGCCACGGTCACGTGATCGGGACCTTTAAATGCAGAGGAATACCGGCACCTCATAAAGGGGGCTGTATCTCGGGGAGCAGGGGGTCCCTGGACCTGAAACCAATGGGGTTCAGCTCCGGAGACCCCCTGCAAATCTACACTATGAATAAAAATGTATTTTAAATGTATTTATTTATATTCATGTATTTATTTATTTATTTAGATTTTTTTTTTTTTTTTTTGGGCGGCTGCTGTGTGTGAATTTGTTTTATTATGGGTAGCGGGGGTGGGTGAAGGGGGTATTAGCCCCAACGGTGGTTGTTTAGGGCTTGTGGGGGGGTAGCGGGAGGGGTTAACCCCTTCATGACCGTAGCTGTATTAACTGCTATGGCCGTGAAGGGGTTAAGTGCACCCTCAACCCCCCCGCAAGTCCTAAACTCACACCAAGGGCCAAATACCCCCTTCACCCACCCCTACTACACACAATAAAGCAGGCACGGTGGGTTAACCCCTTCATTGCCTTAGCGGCTATCAGCTATGGTAATGAAGCAGCATTTCTGTATTTGTAATAATATTGTGCAGGAGCAGGGGATTAGTCAAGGCAGGGAAGTTTAACACACACAATAGGGGGAGGGGGNNNCGGGTTCTACACAGATTGACAGTCAAGGCAGGGAGGTATAAAGACCAGATTAAAAAGTATGTATTTAATGTATTTATTGTTTATTTGGCCTTAACCCTTCATTGCCGAGCGGCTATCAGCTATGGTAAGAAGCAGCATTTCTGTATTTTTAATAATATTGTGCAGGAGCAGGGGGTCCCGTGAGCATTAATTTCTGCTCTCAGGGAACCCCTTGCTCACTGACAATATTATTAAAATACAGAAATGCTGCTTCGTTACCATAGCACATAGCCGCTAAGGTAAGAACGATGTTCTTTATATAGTGTTTTATTTTATACTGGAGATGTGCAGAGGGTCTCCGGTAGCAGAAATGTTTTGGTTTTAGGTCCGGGGCCCCCTGCTTCCCAGATACAGGCCCCTTTAGGGGGTGCCGGTATCCCTCTTGCTTGTTTACATGCCGCGGTTCAGTTGATCGGGACCTTTAAATCAGAGGGGATACGGCACCTCATAAAGGGGGCTGTATCTCGTGGAAGCAGGGGGTCCCCGAATGAAACCAAACCGGTTCAGTCCGGAGACCCCCTGCACATCTACACTATGAATAAAATGTATTTAAATATTTTAATGTGCGATGTTTGCGCAGAGAGAGCCGCGGTTTCTCTCTGCTGCAACACATCTCGCCAGGGAGGCCTATAGTATCATGATGTGCATATACAGTACTGTATGTGTATGTTAGGGGTATAGGGGTTGTTGTATACAGTTATACTGTACTTATATACAATATACTGCTTACAATTCATGATTTCTCGACTTCAAAGAAACAGGCTCACAAACGCCCCCATGCGTTTTTACACGGCAATGCAGTTGGCAAGCAAGCGGGAATAAAATGCGTAAATCACGGGCGCAAAATTGCAGTACCATCCCGGCGAAAAGCGACACTCTAAACCGCACATTCCGCACACGGGACTATTCCGAATTCGCGGAGCTAGCCAAGTAGAGCAAAAGTTGGCGCCATCTTCCCCCCCTTCACCCCACTTCTGCCATTCATCACTGCTATTAATGATAAATAACAGGTTCAGCCCACTGGTTACCCTGATCCATGTGTTGGTGTCTAGAGTTTCCAACATTGGACCAGATGTCCTAAATGCATTACTGTGAATGTGAGCAAACTATGCCACATTAAAGATTTATTGTGGTTTAGTGGTTGTATGGGGAGATTTTCATAGGCTTTTGGCTAAATTCAGGGTGGGTTTGTGGAGAAAACTCTTTAAGAATGATTCTAGTATCGGGGTTCCAGAGTTATGTATGACCCCAGGAGTTGGATCCGGGAATCAAGTGAGATTCAGGATGGCAGCCAAGCACATTGCTCCACGGCAAACTCTGATCTGAAAATGCTATTAAGATCAACGCCAGCCAGGATTCGCCTTACAGCATATTCACACAAGGTAAACGTGAATGAAGGGGTTATATGTTACCTGCAACATGCATGGGGTCCTAGTATAAGGAGAGGTATCCAGATACATGCCAAGTACCCTGAGACCTGGTACAGGGGTTCAGGGGGTGCTTCAGCTATGTTATAAAAGTGATCAGGATTTTTGTGTGAACAAAGTTTTAAAAGTCATTTCTAAAGTGTGCCAAGAAATGAGGTAGTGAGTGTAGCAATATTGTACTCTCACTACTCCTGACACCAGAACAGGACTTAAATTTATTTATCACAGAAGACAGGACACGTATATTTTATTAGAGTTTTATTAAATAGGGATATGTACTGATAACCTGTAAATGAACTTGGGATTACCAAGTCATGGATTCGAAGAGACCAGATGGTTACACAACTTGGTGCCTATGGTCTGTGCAGAGTCCTGTCTTGAAAGCCTCAGAGATGCCAACAGTTAGAAACAGTAGGGTACTGCAGTTCTGCTTGAGTACCCGCATCCTGGCTAACAGAGGGTATCCGGTCACCATTTGCCAGAGCCCAGACTCTGTGGAGCCTGGACAGCGGGTGTGGCTAAGTATGCAAAGAGGCAGAGGTGCCAGGTAGGTGCACATGCCCCATTGCCAGAATAAAAAAGGTGCCCACCCGGCTTACAATACCGCAAATCAGTGATGGCTGAAAGGGGAAATTACAACTTGATAGGCTGTAGAGGTTTGTGAATGGAAACTGAAATCCATAAGGTTCTTGCAGCTAATGAGGAGGCAGTTCCAAGCACCAAACAGAATGAAAAGTGTCCACCTGGCTTTACAATACCGGAAATCGGTGATTGGCTGGCAGGAGAATTCCTACGCTCTGGTTGGTTTTGAATGGGACCATGAAACCCAAAAGGAGCCTTGCAGCAAATACAGGAGGGCAGATTCCAGCACCAACACCATCAAGCAATTCAAAGATGCTCCATGATGAAGACGCAGCTGGCTTCAAAGATTTGACTCAAGAATTCCTTCTAAGTCCCACTTCTGAGAACGTAGCGGTTGTGCCTGGCATTGCATGCCAAAATCAGTTCCAGGACTTCATGAGTACTTACCGGTATCGGAAAGGGCTCCTACAGAGGTCTTTTTGCGAATTTCGTTTAAAGGATTGATTTACCTGGCGACACACTTTATTTGAGCTCGGCTAGTCCCACGAATTCGGGTATACCCCGGGGTGTATTGAGGTTTGTGACTGTTTTTGCCCGAGTGCATTGAGTATTTTCCGGCAGGGATTGAAGCATTTTATTCCCGCTGGCTGAATCTGCACAGTATATATATATATATACTGCATTACAATTCATGAATTTATGCCATCTGGTAGACACGCGAAGCATTGCAGCCTATTAAATCCTAATCATTATCATTAAACAGATCAGCGCCCCGTCAGCCAGTTGACCCCAGGCTGGGAAGCAAACGCAACGGGGCTTGTCAGAGGTGAGGAGCGGCGCATTCCAGGTATCTGCCAGGTACATACTGGGATTTTGCTCGAATAAAGGTGTCGGTGCAGTATTCATTAGCCCCATTCTCATTAAGTATGCCTTTTCCTGAAATAAATTACAATTTATTTTACCTCCTTTCTTGTTTAATCAATGATCTCTGTCTGAGAGCCTGAGAAGCTTGTCAAGCGAAAGGCGTTGCTCCGATTCACTACAGACGTTTGAACCCAGAGGCCACCATAGGGAAGCTGTGAAGGTGCCTTCCAGACTTGGCGTATCATTCTTCCTGTTCGGACGCGAAAGCAGAGAGCGTGTCGAACGACAAGCCCCATGGACCTCTGCTACATCCGAAGGGGATTTTTAAGTTGTGAGTTTTTTATTTACTTATGTTTTTATTAAATGGTTAAATACTTCAGTACACTCTCTCTGTGTTTGACTGACGTCCTGAGGAGGTATGGCCAGGGACCAGGTGAGAAGGAGCCATACTGAGTGTCATATATACAAAGAAAGAATCTATCAGATGCACCTGTACTCACACAAGCCTGTGAGAGATTTATATTACTTTTCGTCCCCTTATTGATCCATCCTTGTTTAGTGTACACCATAAGGAGATATGACCGTGGTTCCTTTGGAACTCCTTATGACGTTGAGGGGGTACCCAGGCCAGATAAATAAGAGGATTCTGCCGCTGGGTGCCCCTGCGTCTATTGGGAAATGTAGTGAGTGTCAACCTTGCAGGCCCTGTAATGGCTGCAACCTTGAAATGTTTTATAAGTGTATGTGTATGTCCCGCCTAGGTATAAGGGACCCACCTCACTACCAGAATGAAAATATATAGTATATTAAAAGTGGATTGTTACCAATTATGAAACATTGGCATAGTGTTCCCCGCAGACCGCAGAAGGAAACAGGTTTTAAAGGCCAGTAGTTTGCCGACAGCACATATACGCGTAAGCCTAATTTGATATAACGTCCTAACGCTTTGAATTTTGCTGTGTGTGCGGGGGGTACACATTAAAAAACAGTTATAGTTTACTTTTTTAAAAATTAGTAAACCATGAATGAAGTCCCCTCTGTTAATTGTATTAATAATATTGAGTAAGGGAGCTTCTTCCAAGCAGGCGGAGCTGCGGAAAGAGGAAATACTGATTAACAAGTACTGTAATGCAAAAGGTATAGGCAGGACAAACCGCAAGTGAGTCATGCATAATTTATCACCGGACTTCTAAGGCCACCTGCGCAGGATGGTCCCCGAATGTCGACACTTGTTCCGGAGTTAACAAACAAAAAGGAAACGACATGTTAAAGTGCTAAGGGGGAGGGGGAAATGTAAACAGCTCTTTTCCCCTAGCAGATGTACAGATGTCCCGGGGAGGGAGACAAGATTGTCGCCGGGGAAGTGGTCTTGTAAGGTATGCTAAGCGGGACAGGTGTGAAGTCGCACATGCCCGTTAGCCCTTACCTTGAAGCTCTTACCCGGTTCCCTGAAGGTATGGCAACCTTGCCATAGGTGGACAGTAGTTCACATGCACGATCACTGCGGAGTTTGTACAGATAGGACTTTGGTTTGATTTTTAAAATTGTGCAGACGATCGGCATTAGAGTAATCTGAGCTGTATTGGAAACGTTATCACATCATAACTAAGTCGATCGTTGTAAGAACTAGGTAATCCAGGACCAAATCCTATGGCGGGGAGTGGGAAACGGAACGGCCGTAAAATTCAGTGGAGATAAAGTGGTTGTGAGCGGGCGGCCACTAGCCAAAGACTATTGCGGCTCTATTTGCTACCAACCCCGCTCCTGGGAATTGGTGCCAAGAGACTTTGTTTCTGGGAATTCTTACGGGGATCATTTATTTTGTTTTTGCCCCGTCCCAGTAAGTGTAATCATATTATTTCGTAACTCAAGCGTGGTATGTTCATGTTGTAAATAAACAACAATTTATTTTATCTCTCGCAGTTGCTCAATCAAACGATCCGGGTTATTTGGTGTAAAAGTTCTGGTATCCCATGACAGGCATTTCATTTTTCTGGTGGGGCACGGTGGGATCTGAGTTGAGCCTATTGGATATAGTATACTGCGGGGTTTGCTATAGCTATTGGAGGAGACTCGGAAGTGTGAGGCCCCTGAAGAAGAAGCCGAAACGCGTTGTGTATATTGATTTTAATAGCCCGTAGAGTTCAGCTAAAGGACTGTAAACATGGGGAACTTAGCCTGAAAGGACTGGGTTGAGGGTAGGCAGCGAGGGAGGAGTTCCAAGCATCGGTAGCCCGCTCCGTGGACACCGGAAAGTACGTAGTGGAGTGGCAGGAGGGAGGAAGTGACCCCCCAACAGGATTTGCCAGTCCAGGGTACCAGCAGCCAAACCCGATGGCCAGCACAACACCCCATGAGGGGAACCACCAGAAGGACGAGCGCATGCACAGGGAGAGAAGGGTGGGGCAGTACCATCGGTTCCTGGAATGGCTCCTGAGGGACACTGCAGCACAGGTGAATCGGCGGGGATTACCTTACAATTTGCTTCATGGACAGCCCTGGTCTCTTACATCTACATTGGGCATCTCCTCTCAGCACCCACACAGGCAAAAGTTTTTTGGTTCCTTAACCTCTTTAGTTATTAAGTTAAGTTTTATGTACTTCATTGTTGCTCTTATTTTTAGTGTATGTAAAACTAATTTGCTGTTTTTATATTCTTGTCCATTATACATCATTACTACACGCCGCTCCATTTTATTTATGCTTTGTTTGTAATGGTTACTTATACTTGCAATGGAAAAATAAAGCAGAACGCACCACGCGTATCCACTTACACTTGGGTTTAGCAATCTCAGCGGCATCTTGTGTCCAAAGCAGTAGTAATGTCAGTTTTGTAGTGGGTTATACACTACTGCAGGCACATACACTCTGCAAAATGGGGCAAAAAGGGACGAGGGGGGAACAATAATACATGTAAGGGCATGAACAAAATTAACAAGAAGAATAGTAAAGCGCTCTAATACAGGTATATGAGAATACATGGTGCCAGACCACTAAATAAGGTATAAGGAAAATGAGTAATAATTGACTTAAGTCCAATGGTATGGGACTATCCTCCTGAAGACAGGTGGGTAGGATGGTACTCGCCCACCCAAACTCAGTCTAATTGGCAGGTCCCCTTGAACAATATAAAGACTAACATTCACTTTGAGTGGTAGGAGGCCCATGCAGCTTCCAAGTATAGTAGATAAGGTAATAAAGAAGGAAAAAGTGCACAAGCAAAAACGGAGGAAGGACCCAAAATCAAAAAATTAATTAAAAGGGCACTTAGGTGACAAAAAAAAAAAGACCAGCCAACGTGTTTCGAATCATCAAAACGTTCTTTGTCAGGATAAAACACGTGACAAACATCCATTAAATACCCTTTCCTGTATGCAATTTCGCGAGAAAAACCGGAACACGATGACGTCAGGAAGCAATGCGCGTCATTGCGCATGCGCAGGACGGGCCGGGTGCGTTTAAGGGCAGAACTGTCATGCAGGCATAAGGAACATCTTTGTTGTGGGCAATGCATGACAGACTGAACACAATAATATACAGAGCAATAGCTACCAAACAGATCGCCGTGACGTCAAGAGCTTTAAACATTATGCGAATCAATTGGCACATGATATTAAGGGGGGGAAAAAAAAAAAACATGACAAATTATTAAAAAACAATAAAAGAAAAATTAGAAAAAATCGAAATGTCTTTGTAATTCAATGACGCATAATTAAAAGAACAATAAAGCAAAAAAATTAAGGTCCTAAGTAAGTCTTAAGGAGAAAAAGATTATGATTAAAATGGCAGATAACCCCAAACCATATAAAGCTTAACATCAACCAATTAACAAACAATGATTGAATCAATATGAAAAAAGAACAAAAGATTATATATAAAGACAATTGGCTAGGAAAACAGGGAAATACAGGAAAAGGTTATAATATATTCTACAAAAAAATCAATAATTAATAATTAAAAATATGACAACATTAAAGTGAAAGCAACGCAGAGTTAATATAATATATTGTGATGTAAAGGGATTACAAACGTAATATTCACCATAACAATAAGCTGCTGAATTAATGTAGTTTAATTCATCACAGAAAGGGGTTAGTGCCAGTCAATATTCACAACCCATAGGGAAGCGCGTTGGAGAGTGAAGATCCATAAGCCTCCCTACGGTTCAAAAATGACCCGATCACGCCTCTAGGTTTACACTTAATTATTAATACCAAAAAGGAGAAATTCCTGGTCCCTCCCAATCACATTCGGAGAAGTGTTTGGAACAGGATGATTTGTGTTCTTTCACTTTTTATGAGTCTTAAATGCTCTAACATCTGACCTTAAGAGATCTAATCGTTCTTCCCACATATCATTTGCCGCAGCCACATGTTATTAAATATATCACAAATTGACTTTTGCAATTTAATAAACTATTAATATAAAATTCCTTGTTTTTTCTCTATTACCAAACAGTGACTGCGGCAAAATATCCTTCAGAAAACTTTTGCTGGCCTCTGTATGTACAGCGCTTACAGGAAAACACACTTGAAAGAACCTCTGTTGTGAAAGAGTTACTGCTCCTGGAATTAGTTAAGTTGCTTTCTCGGGAGAAACATATGATCCAAGTGTGCTTCGTCTTAGATATAAAAATTTAGGACAGAGTTCATAAGGTCTTAAGGATAGGGTTCCATAGTAGAACGTTCCAAATGTTTGGACGGATGGAGTTAATTTTCCACTTTGGTTATTAAAATGGGAAATAAACATGGACATTTATCAATAGATTGTTATAGCTGCCCATCAATATTTTGCTTATTCGTATATTTCTCTTTCGTACACAAATTGAAAATTCTCCCATAAAACTACGTGGGAAACAATGCTGCCCTCTCTATTTAAAGGCATTATTCAAACGCATTATCAATATAAGATTGAAGTTAACCTCTATCTGAAAAACGTTTTACCCGATCCTCAGACTGAGGACAGAAAGCCACTAGGAGTGGAGCAGTCCTTCTCCAGCATGAGGAACTGTTCCCTTTGGGATAGCTTTAATCCAGGGATGGAGCAGGCGATCCGCCCAAAGGAAGGGATTCCTTGAATTAATTCCTATTAAACATCCGTTTGATCAAATTTATCAATATCCACAAAACAATTGGAGATCCAGAAATTCAATGTGATGAGAATGAAAGTTTAATGTGAATCTAAGATTATTAATTTTCTAATTAATATAAGCAACAAAGGAGGAAGTGCAGTGACATCCCCTTTCCAATTATAATAATATCGTCACAAACCTTTTATAAAAACAATATTGTGACAGGGGAAGGGTTGGTGCTGGAGAATATAAAAGTGCTCCTAGCACCCCATAAGCAGATTTGCAAAAGAAGGAGCAAAGCTTGTGCCCATGCAGTGCACATTAAACTGTAATAAAACGTGATAAAAAGTGAAAAAATTGAGTGTAAGAAGAAAGAGAAAGAAAAAAATGAAGTCCAAAATAAATGCAGAAGGAAATATTGGAAATTTCTGGTATCTCAATAATTGGCGACAAAGCTGCATCCATGATCGTGCGTATAACTGAATACAGAGACGTACATCAAGTTGTTACCCATAAATAATGATTATCCCAAGTGACAATTTTTAAGATTAGTCAAGGCAGGGAAGTTTAACACACACAATAGGGGGAGGGGGTCTTACACAGATTACAGTCAAGGCAGGGAGGTATAACAGACACATTAAAAATATGTATTTAATGTATTTATTGTTTATTTGGCCTTAACCCTTCATTGCCTTAGCGGCTATCAGCTATGTTAATGAAGCAGCATTTCTGTATTTTTAATAATATTGTGCAGGAGCAGGGGGTCCCCTGAGCATTAATTTCTGGCTCAGGGAACCCCCTGCTCACTG
>WSYH01002004.1:0-99149 GCA_036426205.1 Ascaphus truei
TGCTCTTTTCTCTCGTAACTGTAGATTTATTGGGAATTACAAGCATATCTCAACACCGCACTGAGGCCTCAAATAAATTACACCGATAAACACATCAGAAGGAGAAGGAAAAAACCACCTCGGATGTACGGGAAATACGAAAATGAGTGTAATATGGGGAGATAATCGTGTCTTTCTTAATCTTTTCTCAGCAGCCTGGGTCCAAAAAAACATATTTATCTGCAAATTCTAACATAGCTCTACTGTTGTGCGTTACAGTGTGGATATACAGGGCTATATACGGTATACAAGGTATTGGGCGCAGAGAACAGCCACTCTATATTCAAATATGTCATTTATTAATGGGCACTATGATAAATACACACTATATACAGTCAAGAGAACAATCACTGTAGACAGCACAAATAAAGGCATGTTAGCGTTAGATTTCCTTAAGTCTGATTTGATTTTTTTTTAAAAATAGTTTTTTCCATTTATTTTTCCATTACTTTTGCTGTTATTATCTCTTATAGTTACCAGCAAATATTTTCCGATTTCCTAATATTTGAGAGATTATCTAGTTTCTTATTAACATGTATTATTCATTCAATACGTATCCATTTGGATTCTTATTAATTCCTTTTCATTTTAATATGTGGATCCTTCTGTGTTACTTGAACGCTGAATAAAATGTAAATATTCCATCTGCAGATTGTGTAATAGCAGTGACGAGACGGACAATATATTTTGTTTCTTCGATCAGATATCACACTGGATAGACATCTGTTCAATTCTGAAATGTCCCTCCTAATTACATCAGTGGATTGATTTGCATGGAGATTATACAAGAAGCTTAACGGCTGATGGTACAAACCTCTAAAAATGAGAAGTCTGCCCCTCTGTAATACCAGAGATTTGTGTATTTCTTGTCGTGTTTTGGGGCCAGGTGACCGCATTTGGCAGTGAAGGTGTTAATGGAAAGTTCCCCCACGTATACAACATGAGTCTATAATGAGCGAGGCAGACCCCATCATCATTGCCATCATCATTTATTTTTTAAGTCAATGTACTTTACAGTCAGTTTGGGAACAACTCAAATTAAATACAATTATTCTGTTACACAAGAGTCAGACAGGAAAGGCCAGAGTTATAATAATACAAGGCTGCATTAAATTCACAGAGCTTCTACCTTCAGTTTGCGGACATTGCAAGTAGGGTTTGCCAGGTGTCCAGTATTGAACCGGACTGTCCTGTATTTGGACACTCTGTCCAGTAAAAAATTAGAGGTAATTCTGGACATAAGAATCCTGAAGCATGATTGCTTCAAATTCCGGTGCTCAACAGCGTAAAAAAAAAAACCTCACAAGTCTCTTTGTGGATAGAAGAACCAGTCCCACTTTGTGGATTGTATTGTTAGGCTCTCGAATGAGAGTCACATTACTCACGGCTTGTAGAATTGGCAAGTGGATGTCCGGTCATGTTTGATTCAGTCCTTTGGGTCCACCGGTCAGTATGCTCTGCGTGTCTCTCCAAGATGCACTCGTCGACTGGCATAACACTCTCAGCACAGTGATATCGAGCTGCAGGGTAAATGTATAACCACCATGCGGTACTGTATCCTCTTATTGCATTATAAGAGGATACACCTAGTAATGACCTGTTACTCTTTGATAAAGCACCCTGCATGTGAAACGCGTTGGAGTGGCTACATCAGTATTTTTGTCCATGTTTTTATGAATAAACCTTTTGATTAAGCATATCCCACATCTTCCCTTTTTGTGAGATGCAGTGCACCGGCTTCTTTCCCTATGGGGATGTTTACACAGTAATACTGGATATGTATGTGTATACCGGTATTACCTCTCTGGGCGTGTCTGTGTATACCGGTATTACCTCTCTGGACATGTATGTGTATACCAGTATTACCTCTCTGGATATAGTGACCTGACCGGCTTGGGGGGCCGCGGGATTTCCCCCGAGCAGGGAGAGAGCAGGGATGCCACTAGGGGACTGGAAGCTTCCTCCATCCTGATTGGCTGCTGCTGGGTAATGCAACCAATCAGGCGGAGGTGTCAGGAGCCTGGGAGTGGGGCCAAGGAGAGGAGGAAACAGCATGGAGCATAAAGGTGTGTGTGTGTGTGTGTGTGTGTGTCTCGAGCACGACACAACTTTCACCATTGTGTCCAGTATTTTTGGAGAAGCAACATGGGAACCCTAATTGCATGGACAGTTAGAGATATGATTATGGGCATAAGTAACATTTACAGACAGGATTAAAATGGTGTTAGGAGAGGTAGGATAGGCCTGCAATGTGCTGTGTTTGGAGAGGTAGGATAGGCCTGCAATGTGTTAGAAGAGGTCCTGCCTCAAGGAGCTTACAATCTATAGGCAGGGTAAGTTGGCAACATTGGGTACAGGGGAGGAGAGGGCTGGTGAGTTTCAGAATGCAATAGAGCAGCTGTAACATCACCAAAGATCAGCAAATGGCAGCGGGTGGAAACACCCTTTGGCTGACGCCTTTGGGGCGACTCAGGTGTTATGTTCCAGAGATTCTTTTGTAGAAATGAGACAAGCAGCACACAGCACCCCAGGTCCGATATGCAGTCACTCCACATGAGTGAGGACAGAGTAGCCTGTAAGTCAGAATGGATCTGTGGAGCACTTATTGCGGTGTGTGTGTGTGTATGTACATGTAACACCTTTCCCCCCCCCCCCCAATCGCAGATAGGGACCATGTGGGGAAATCTACACTTGTGTTACCGGGTGTGGTGCATCACCTGATAGGCTCACAGAAGGCCTGAACCTCCGCCACTGGGAGCCTGGGGTTACCTGATTCGTCGTACACAGCGCCTCCACCTGTAAGGGTTCCCACCTTAGTGGGATGGTCCTCTTACAGGAACCACAATAATAAAACACGCACACAGTGTATGCTAATAACTGTTTACTATTGTAACTACTGGTAATAACTTCGGTACCTGTACCACACAGAATAATGCATATACACACACATGGACGTGCACCGGGTGCACACATCAACATAGGTATTTCCCAAAGTACCTTATGTCCAAACCCCACCCACGTGTGTTGGAGATAGCGCTATCCCTGGACGTGTTGGTGCACTATTTATAGATACCTGCCCGGGCTCCAGCCCGCGGGTGCCGCTATACAACTGGATTTGGATCCGCCTGATCTGACGAGACGTCCTCCTACGCGTGGGGTGAACTCCAGCGTGGATAATATCATCACAGCTCCGCACCGTCTGTACCTTGGCGGGGATCCAACTGCCGCCGGCAGGCCGCAGTCACTGCTTGGCGTGGCCTCCGAGACGATAGTCTCTATAACTGAGGGGTCTGAGCCCAGACCCAGCAATCAGGCTGCGCGACACTGGGTGTCTCCTTAACTAAACAAAGAGATAAAGGGGCAGATCTCCTTTCGTAGGGCCTGTCCCTGAAGCAACCACAAACTGGGGCAATGGTAACTTATCTGGGGCCTCTGGGGAACTAGGCCTAGTGCTAGGGGCAGTATATGTACAAAAAAGCCCGGGAGCTACCCTAATGGGATATAATAAGTGGTGGTGAAAATCGAAAAATAGAACAATACAACCTTAAATAGTACTTAAGGGTCCCTCTCCTTCCGAAACTCTTCCTGTTGCTCGAGACCCCAAATAGGACCTATCCAGAGTCCTTAATGGTACAGAAAAACGAACAAAAATGGGGGAGCACAGGTTGAGGAACTAAACAATAGACTCCTGGAGCCACAGGTAAAACACAGCATTAGTAGTTCCTTTGGGCAGGGGTTCAGAAAAAGGGCTACATATATATATATATATATATATATATATATTAGCACGACCCTCCATGCCCAGGCTGTCAGATGTGCTTGCCTAAGGACACCTGATCAATGATTATTTAGAAATTCCTAGCAGTGTTATGTGATATCTGACCCTTCTTACTAAAACATTTTTTTTTGGCAGCTTACATCTGTGACCATTATCATTTATATTGCACCAGCTGCTATGGGTCGTTCATAATCCCTTTAAAAGGTGCTCTCACTCCTAGTTTTAACTTGAGATCAAAGCAGATTATTACTGTTGGCTATAGAATATGCCATTCATTTTGTAAACTTCTGTATAATTGTGTAGTCTAGGTTTTAAAAGAGATTATCTTCATCTTCACTTCAGCAGCTTCCATTAAACTGCTGAATCCTCTGTGGAAATCTCCTCTTCTGTTCATCTAATCATGCGACTTGTTTTTCTCACCGAGAGTGCTACCTAAGACATAAAAATAGTTGCGGTGTAGCAGGAGTGACTTTGAAGTTGCCGGTAATGAAAGGCATATGTTCAGCCCAGACATTTCATACAGGACTTACAGTAACGAGCTTCTCCACAAACCATCAGACCAATGCAAGGCAAGGAAGGGGTTTTTATTATAAGAGTTCTTTCTTCGTTGGATTGTACAAACTTTCGCAATTATTTAATTAAACCTTCTAACAATCACTTTAGTTAATTCCATTTCATTGTAGAAATGTTAAGATTGTATCACAGATTGTGCCTCGATTGTACTTTCATCCATGTCTTTGCTTGATCTTATTTGCAATGCAGCATCTTTGGAAACCAACCTTCCTTTTGGGTACTTGCATTATGACTTCTGTAGCCAAGTGTAACACTCAGAGGTTCTTGACTCGGATCACAGCACCATGTTCAGACACTGGCCTGTGAATTAAACCAGTTCAGGGTATATGTTAACTCTGATCAGCTTTTTACATCTACTTGACACATGTTACCAAACGCCGGTCCAGTGGCAGTAGGATTTTAGTTTAACCCATTAGCTGCCAAGGGGGCCAGCAACATATTGTCATTGCTCTGGAATGATAGGTTGACCTCTATGGCCGCGTCAAAGATATACACAGTGTGTGACAGTATAAACATAATCGATCATCTAAAATACATGGAGATAACCAGAAACCCTGACCTGAAAAGCTTAGTCTTATTTACTTGCTTGCTTGGTGTGGTGGATTTACATTTATTGTGGTATATTTACATTAATTGTGCCACTACATACAGTACAGCACTGTAAACATTGTCAGTGTTAAAATTATATGCAAATTGTCTATAAAAAGGATGTGTGTCCTGCATATTTTAATTTACAACGTACTCACATTAATACAATTGCATGGAATTCATTAATTTTAGGAGAAAATAGAATATTAGTTTACGGTCAGGATGAATTTGCCTGTTTCTGCCCCCAAGTGATCAGTCCAAGGAGTGAGTCCACACAGGTTTCCGTTTCTGAGAGAACGCCTCGACCCCTTCCTGCCCGTCTTTCAAGGACAGATTTTGCACCATGACCTGTGAGGCTAGCTCGTACGCAGCATCGAGACCGTGTGCCATCTGTCTGTAAAATGTGGCTTTTCCCAGGGCAACGACAGAGCGGCTAGTTTGGCAAATTTTGTACGCGATCTTCATTGTCTCCCTTTCCAGGTCCTCCTCCGGCACCACCTTGCTGACGAGACCGTGCAGCAAAGCATCCTGGGCAGATATCGGCTCACCCGTGAATAGCATTTCTAAGGCAACCTGCAACGTCATCAACGAGATATATATGTGATAAAAGCAGTGGGCAGGGTCTCCTGGTACTCTGACCACTTCTATTTCATGTACACATATATTAGCATTAACAATACAGACGTTCAACTGAATAAAACTAAAAGCCAGATTTTACAGGTCCAATTTGTGATCCAAGGTTTTCAGAGACATTTTCCTATTGCTACTGTAGTATCTTTTGGCAAACATCAACTGTTTAGTTACCTTTGTAGTAACATCAACTTTTTGAGCTGTGTTGTGACTTTTTTTAAATTTATTTTTATGCAACAGTGACATCTGCTTATATATTACAGTATAATAAAACAAAATACAGGTCATCTCCATTCGTAAGATATAGGTCCATGTTTACTAAGCATTCACAATCAAAAGTTCAAGCACTCATTGACTCTAAGACAACATGATACTATGGATTATGCCACAATGAAAAATGATTTCATGTAAGTACACGATAATACAGGGAGTAATGCGGCGCTAATGCAAAAACACAGACAATCCAGCGGTGATTGGGGTGAACAAAATAGGGAAAAGGGAGTGTGACAACAGAGAAACAAAAAGTGGGGCCAAAACACACAAGGGGGTTTGGTAATCAGGGGGGCAACGTTTCGGGGCAATACCCCTTCCTCAGGCCCGTTCCCTCAGGTTTTAAAAGACCATAAGGTACTTCCCTTCACCCTAACACCCCAATAACCAGAGCAGCACTCAAAGACCAATGTAATGTCAATAGGAAGCTCAAAACAAGCAGAACAAGTATTGAGTACACCAGAGAAAATGTAAGTAAAGTAAATCAGACCAACAGGTTACACGACCATATATCTTTCTTTTTCTCTCTCCCTCTCCCTTCAAAGGTGCGTAAGACCTGAGGGAACGGGCCTGAGGAAGGGGTGTGTCCCCGAAACGTTGCCCCCCTGGTTACCCTACCCCCTTGTGTGTTTTGTCCCCACTTTTTGTTCCTCTATGTTGTCACACTCCCTTTTCCCTACTTTGTTCACCCCAATCACCGATGGATTGTCTGTGTTTTTGCATTAGCGCCGCATTACTCCCTGTATTATTGTGTACTTACATTAAATCATTTTTCAATGTAACATAATCCATAGTATCATGTTGTCTTAGAGTCAGTGAGTGCTGGACCTTTTGATTGTGACTACTAGTTGGGGGGGAATTCGGGTCCTCCTAGTTCCGTTAGCGCCCTGCAGTTTCATTACTTTATTCTTGGTGAGTGCTGTCTACTCAATTGATATAGGCTTCATGTTGACTAAGCAGCACCGGAAGATACCTTACAGCCTGTGGCACTGACCTACCTTTCTTGGCACGGCTCTTCCCAGAGCAACAGCCGGTGTGGAGCAGAACAGCCCAACATTAACTCCTGGTGTAGCAAACCTGGATTTCTCAGAGGCCACAGCTATGTCACAGCTGGCAACAAGCTGGCACCCGGCTGCTGTAGCCAGACCGTTAACCTGAGCTATAACCGGCACTGAAATGGTTTGGATTGAGGTCATGAGCTGCAAGCAAAAAAAAAATTACTTAAAAAAAAAAAATAATATGTGCTTTTTTACTCATCATGAAATAAGTCTGTAACATAAAATAAACGAGGCACAGAACTGTAATTGTAGAGGGGAACTACAATGTAGAGATGTGATCTGCTTATTGCCTGTGATGGGCTCATGTTTTATACAGAAGTCAGTAGCTATTCTTGCTTAGCATATCATATGATGCATTTGCAACTTGTATAGTCACATCACTGAACTTTGTCATATGTCTGGGTGAATATAAATTACAGGCTCCTTTTGGAAGCAAAAGGGATTACACAATGATGGTTGACGTGACAGATTTAAGTCACTTATTCCTACCAAGTTTGCATCCTGCAACTATGTTTTACGGGCTGCTTATCAAGTTTTGCGTGAGAACAACCTAAATTAGCAACCTATTGGTTCTAGGTGTGACGTCAACAACACCCCCTTTCAGTGAATTATATAACTGACATGTCGTTCTTTCACCTGTGTCCAGAAAAACCTCAGCTGTTTTAACATTACTATTGCTGAAATATTTTATTAGGCATGATACAAATCTTATTTCCCTGTGTGGATTGGGAGTGCCATAGTAAAGTAAGGTCCTATTTTTGGAAGACGACACATTCTACACTCCCCTCTGCATTGCGATCCAACGTGTTACTTCTGGAGAAGAAATAAAATACAGTACAAAAAAAAACTCCGATGTAAATATCAAGATAGTAGCGACAAGCACGTATCAGGTTTAACTGTGAAACTTTTTGCTAGCAAACAAATGGCGTTGTAAAACCTCAGGGGCCTTTCAATTGTACAACTGCAATCTGATGGTCTTATTCTTCACTGATTCAGACATGCATGGTTGCCTTCAACTGAAATATAATTGGGGCAGTGGAGTGAAAGGTGCTGCTTGCTGTGGGTCTGTGAATACTGGGCCAGAGTTCTTAAACTCTGGATTGTAGACCAATGGTGGTCTACCAAAGACATTATTGGGGTTGCCTAAAACCTTAAAAGCAAAAAAATCAAGAAGAAAAACAATACTCCTGTGGAGCCAGACGAGCCTGTGATGCAATGTATGTACATCTAGGAGCTAAACATGTATAGAAATAAATGAGTGCAAAGTACAAGGCGCCTCTCAATTTAAATAGTTAAATAATATATTTGCAACATAATGATAAACCATATAGTTTACTGTGTATATGTGAAAAAATATATATATTTTTTTAATTATTACTTTGATCAATAACAGGGATTCATTAATATTTGGATGTATTATTGGTTAGTGATAAATGGCAGATAACTGTGTGCATACAACTCATTTGTTGGAATTACTGTATTCTATCCTTGTCCATTTTCTGTTGTGTTCAGGGGAATTAAAAGTTTTAATTGTTAGGAATAAAGATGTAATGCAAGGGTTAAATTGACCATAACAGCTGTTTTTAATTAGTTTTAATTGTTAGTAGATATACTGTGACTCCAGCAGTGATTATCCACTCCTTGACAAAGCACCTAAGGGTGAGAGCAATGCGTAGGCGGTCTCTATGTTTGACATGTTTAAATACATTGTAACCTATTTTTATGAACCTGGTCTCTAGAAGACTTTACTGAAGCCCCATATCCCGTGGGAAATCTTTACTTGTCTGCCTTGAAATTTTGCCTCACATAGAAGGGGCTGTGGGACATCGTGGATCTATTAGCTCACAGGGCCCAGGAAAGCATTGGCTTGCTGGTTTGTTAAATCTTGTGCTGCTGTTAGTGGTAGTACTGCTCCTGGTTTGCAGAAGGTACAGTAGACATTGATAGATGGTCCTGCAGCATTTTAGTTTTTTCCTTTGGTTACAGTAAGTCCCTTTGTAGTCCGTTAGACTAGGAGTGCTCAACTCCAGTTCTCAAGATCCCCCCCAACAACTCAGGGTTTCACCATATCCCTGCTTCAGCACAGGTGGCAAAGTCAATCCCTGCTTCAGTACAGGTGGCTCAATCAGAGGCTCAGTCTTCGACTGACCCACCTGTGCTGAAGCTGGGGTATCCTGAATCCCTGACCTGTTGCTGGGGCTTGAGGACTGGAGTTGAGCCCTCCGCGAGAGCCCGGTGCCTAGAAAATAATGAAGAGGTCAAATCCTTGCTTGCTCATTATGAGTGCCCTACTTCTAGTGGAAATGTTAGTGACATGATCATCCCTGAGAGGCAGGATCTGAAACCAGTGGGACAATAAACCAATGAAGGTATAATCAGTTACCCAACCATTTTCACACACCTTGATTAAACAGTCTTTGTCCATCCTATTATTGGTGGGTCTGGCCGTTTCCAGCAGCTGATCTCTCGTCTGCATCAACAGAACCGCCTCTCCACCTAAGAAAACTGTAGCCATGCTTTGGCTCAGGCCCCAGTGCGTGCGCGACAGGGGTGCCTGGCGGCGCTCATTACCTGCATCAGCGCGACCTGGTGGACTTCACGCAATTCACGGCATGGCGGGGGCATGGCCATGACATTAAGCGGCTGGTTCGCCCCTCCTTCCCCCCCCCCCCCCCCCCCCCCCCCCCTCCTGGCTGAACCGAAAAAAATCTTGTCTTTTCGCAAAGACGGTCGCGCATCGCACCTTGTGTGCCCAGAGGGCTGTACCTTGTGTGCGGCGCGCATGCCATCGCGTGCGCATCCGCGGCCACCGGGGAGAAAACCTTTGCTGTCAGCACTAGATTGCCGTTAGTGTAGCAGGTCAGAGGTACAGGGTAAGCATGTGAATTCACCTTGGCACAAGTCCTGAATACTTCAGCATGGTAATCTTTGCCCTGTGCAGCAGTCAACTCTTTTAAGTTGTGGCCAGATGAAAACACCGGTCCTTCAGCTGAATGGAAGGCCAGGTATGTCATAAAAAGAAACAAAAAACACAGAATGTTATATATTATGCATTTTACTTTAAGGTGTGTTTTGTTTAGATTCATTTATTTATTTCTGTGGGATTTTTTTGCTTTCAATTAACACATTCAAAAAGATGGAACGGCCTCCGCTGGGCTGGAAAAATCCGCACGTGGGTTACAGAGCAAAAACCATCAACGTTTCAATCCCACTTTCAGCCCTTGGTCAAGATATAACTTTTGTCTGGACAAAGGGCTGCTATTGGGGCTGAAACGTTGCTAGTGTTTGCTATATAATAAATGTGCTATCTTTCTAAGGAGTGATTTGTAATCTTTGGCATTAATCACCTTGAGACCTGCTGTAATTGCGAGTGACATGTTGATTAAAAATGGCCATAGTATCTGCTTTTTTTTTGTTTTTTTGTTTAAATTAACACATTGACAATATACTCTATTGCGCATTTTCTTAAGTAATGATACACTATAGAAGAGGAGAGGCCAACTCCAGTCCCCAAGGGTCACCACCAACAGATCTGGTTTTAAGGATATCCCTGTGTCACAGTAGATGTGCTTCAATCAAAGGCTCAGTCAAAGACTGATTGAGCTACTTGAGCTGAAGCAGGGATATCCTTAAAACCTGACCTGTTGTTGCCCCTTGAGGACTGGAGTTTTCCTTTTTAGAGATGAGTATCTGCCACTTTGGACGGCATGTAGCGTTTTGTTGCTCAGCTACAGTCCCCTTGCCTTGCATTATGTGTTCAAAGCCTTCACTCATTACAAGATGCATCTTTGCACTTCCGGATTCCGGAACCTTCCCGCCGCCTGTCATCACGTTGATCCGCTTTGGCACTAACAACTGATGGAATGATTGCTAGTTCACTGCTTAATGTATGTATAAATATTGTGCTTTTACTGTGTAATTCTAACCTGATAAAAAGGCCCAGATGGACCGGAGACGTTGTTTCTCTCCTGCTGTTCCCAATAAAACTTTCGTATGACACTGAAACGTGAGTAGCGTTCTTTAACTTGCTGGGTGACCAACATATTCTGCATTTATGTAGTACTACAAGTGTTGGCCACACTTTGGATGATGTAATCCTTGAGTAAATAAATCCATTTTCCCTCTGATTGCAGTTTTTTTACTACATTGAGGCAATGGTGTATATACAGTAGCAGGTTACAGCCGAAGTGGACACTCAATGTTAAAAAAAAAAAAAGAAACTGAATAAGATGAATGTGTGTAGAGCGTGCAATGTGAAATAGTACCTGCAATAACGATAACCCTCAGCTTTACGTCGTCAACATCATGCAGGATGTCTTTCTGGAGGGCCTGAAGCATGGAGAGTGACAGAGCATTCCTCTTCTGCGGATTACTCAGAATTATCCTCCTGTATAATGTTGCAGAAATAAATTAGTATTAAGTTCCATTCATTGTAAAAATAAAAAAAATGCATTTCTCCTTCAAACACATTGAATCATTCATTGCTGTCAATGGAGGAATGCTGGTGTTTATAATGAATAAAACATGGAGTGCAATCATAGATACAAAGAAACCTTCAATTGTCACTGCCCTCTGTCCAGATCTGGCTCCCCTTAGACCTCGGCCATGGTTATTGCTGGCGGGCGGAGGCGCGCTGAGGCTGAGGGAAAGCGGGTGCCGGGGGCGTGTGGGCGAACCGCTCACGTGACCGGCCCTGCGCTCCGGCAAGCGCGAAGATTTAAAATTTTCCTAAGACCTACGCTTCCGCGCGCTTGCAGAAGCGTAGGCGAGCCCCTACTAAAGCTGCTCTCATTGCGGCTGTAGGGGCTCAGTGCCGAGCGGAAGCGCGCCTCCGCCCGCAAGCACTATCCATGGACGCGGCCTTACCCTGTCCAATCCCGGCTCAACTAACTTTGTCCAACCCCGGCTCCCCATACTCTTTGTCCAATCCCAGCTCCCCTTACTCTCTCTCCCGACCCGGCATTCTTGATGGCATCATCGTTCGTTCTGGTTATCTATTCTAAAAACAGATTCCTATACACAATTTCTTCATCTACAGATTAACCTGTGCATGGCTTGTTAGTATTTATTTTATTTCTTTATAAAATGTTTTACCAGGAAGTAATACATTGAGAGTTACTTCTTGTTTTCAAGTATGTCCAAGACATGATGAGAATACATGGTTACATTAACGCTGCAGTTCAAGCAATAGCCAGCATGTGTGTTTTTTTTAATAAATCAGTTCTGTAGTAAGAAAAAATACTTTTAGCATTTTCTGTTTTAAAAACAACAACTTTGAAAGACCAATTTTCTTGTATTCTATTATAACAACCATTTACTAAGGCACTGCCCCTTCATGCCCTGTCACAAGCCCTGGCACACCCCTTTGTGAGCCCTGCCCTCCCTCTTGCACATGTCAGTGCAGAAGTGCTCATGAATATTCATGAGCTTCCACTGAATGACAGAAACAGAGGAAATACATTCCCCATATTTAAAGATGTCGCCAAATATCGTCGACCAATACACGGAGAACGAATTGACCGGCAGCTATGCAGTTCTTTAGGTAAGTAGAGATTGCTCACTTGACACTATTGAAGTAAAAAAAAAACAGGGGAGCTGGAACTGCAGCTTTAAATGAACAGTGTTATTTTCATTAACCGTTAAAGATAATATATGTTACAGGTGTGTGTAACAGTTACAGACTGGATTAAAATGAGAGACAGCTTTAGTCTTGCTCTGTTACTATTAGACAATCGAAGCTGAACAATAAAACAATAGCACAATGAAGCAATAACATACTCTCATCCTTGGAAAAGTCTGGGCACAAAGCCTATAACCTTGATGGGCTCCATTGTTTTCCTTAAAATGTGTTCTCACACATTCCACAATCCTTCTACCAATTCAAGAGTTCACCCTGAATTACATAACAAAAGAGTCTGGGGAAACAAAATGGATACCAAATGTCATAAATCAAATAAGAAACCATAAGCGATTCCGAATCACAGAAACGCATCTTACTCTGTCATTTAACAGCTTTTCCTTCAGTTCTCCTACCTCACCCCCTCACCTTCTATTTATACCCTAAATCTCCTATCACCCCCTTCTGCCCTAGATCCCTTCTCACCCCTAACCCTGTTCACTTAATGTAACCATTCCCTCGTCTGCTCCATTTTCTCACCACCTATTCTCTCCTAGACCCTCTACAATCTGCTTCCGCACTGCTCACTCCACTGAAACAGCCCTCGCTAAAATAACAAATTACCTCCATGCTGCCAAAAACAGAGGTCATTACACTCTGCTCATATTACTTGACCTCTCTGCAGCATTTGACAAAGTGGACCACCCTTGTCTCCTTCACATTCTCCATACTTTGGTATTTGTAAAAAAGCTCTATCCTGGATCTCCTCTTACCTCTCCCATCGTACTTGCAGTGTCTTTTCTGCTAACACCTCCATCGATCTCTGTGGGGGTACCCCAGGGCTCTGTCCTGGTACCTCTCCTCTTTTCTCTGTACACACTCTCTCTAGGTGACCTAATGACATCTGTTGGGTTCAAATATCACCTCTATACTGACGACACACAAATTTACTTTTCAACCCCTGACCTTACTTACATCTGCTGTACAGACCAAAGTTTCTGAATGTCTCTCTGCGATATCATCCTGGATGTCCCTCCGCGGAATTAACCTCAACATGTCAAAAATAGATCTCCTCATATTTCATCCCAAACCTGGCCCTACTACCTCCTTCCACATTACTGTTGGAAGTTCTGTCATACATCCAGTAGCGCAAGCGCACTGCCTAGGGGTCACACTCAACTCTCATATTTTCCGCTCACAATCAAAATGTATCTAAAACCTGTCCCTTTTTCCTATACAATATTAGAAAGATGCGCCCTTTCCTCTGTTGCTCCACTGCTAAAACTTTGACACAGGCCCTCATTCTCTCCTGTCTCGACTACTGTAACCTCCTGCTGTCCGGCCTTTCTACCGCTCACCTGTCTCCCTTACAATCTATCCTAAACACTGCTGCCAGAATCACTTTACTCTTTCCTAAGTCTGTCTCGGCGTGTCCCCTGCTGAAATCCCTCTCCTGGCTTCCTATCAAATCACGCATCTCGCACTCAATTCTCCTCCTCACTTTTAAAGCTTTACACTCTTCTGCCCTTCAAGCATATCAGCCCTAATTTCTTGCCATGCACCATCTTAACTATTGCGTTCCACTCAAGGATGTCTTCTCTCTACCCCCTTTGTATCTAAAGCCCTCTCCCACCTTAAACCTCTCTCACTGACTGCCCCACACCTCTGGAATGCCCTTACCCTCAATACCCGACTAGCACCCTATCTGTGCACCTTTAAGACCTATCTTAAAACACACCTGCTTAACGAAGCATAATGAGTAGCTCCGTGGCTAATACTATACACCTGATACATAAAGCTTGGCCCCTTGCAGTCGCACTTACCAGAATGCCCTCCTACTGTCTTTGTACGTTCTCCCTACCTACCAATTGGATTGTAAGCTCCTCGGAGCAGGGACATCTCTTCCTAAATGTTAATTTTTATGTCTGAAGCACTTATTCCCATGATCTGTTATTTATATTATTTATATGATTGTCACGTGTATTACTACTGTGAAGCGCTATGTATATTAATGGCACTATATAAAGACATACATACATTTGTACAGTTCCAAAGTAAGGTGTGTAATATAGTCCTCGTGCATGTGCTTCCGTGTGCGCGCATCAATTATAATTGCAGGGTATGAGCCTGCAGTTGCTATAATTCAGACGCGCGTATGGCCGTGAGCGGTGGCGCGGCAGATCAGGGAAAATACAATAACATTGTATTTTCGTGCTGCAGCCACGCCGCGAACCAATCACAGCATGGCCTAACGCTGTGACGTCAGAGTCGCGCCCCCTAACTGTGCGCGTCACCGCTTGCACCCTAGCAACTAAAAACGCACGCTACGGGCAACACCGGGCGCGCGCCTGCATGCACAGCAGCGAGGACTATATTACACGCCTAAGAGGAAACAGTTTCAGACGAGGAGAATCCGGCTTGTGCAGCCAACACAACACAGACACACTATTTCTTCCAAGTGCAGGTCTCCTCCAAAGGCCGTTCTATACTGTTTGCGGCTGTGCGCGTGCATGTGCTGCATGCTTTTCGTGTGTATGTGAGCTGTGTGAAGGTACTGTGTGTGTGTGTGTGTGTGTGTGTTTATTTGTGTGGGTGTGGGTGTATGTATGTAATGTGCAATTTATTAAATTAAAAAAAAATTCGTAAAAATAAAATATTTATTAACTTCATGCAGACACACATACATACACACACACACATATATACATACATACACACACACATATATACATACACACACACACACACACACACACACACACACACACACACACACACACACACACACACACACACACACACACACACACACACACACACACACACACACACACATACATACACACACATACACACACATACACACACATACACACACATACACACACATACACACACACACACACACACACACACACACACACACACACACACACACACACACACACACACACACACACACACACACACACACACACACACACACACACACACACACACACACACACACACACACACACACATATACATACATATCTAAGGCTGTCTCACATTTTAACCTGGTCTGTAACTGTTTCATACGCTCATAATATATATTTTCTTTAACTGTGCATGCAATGTCTTGTATATAATGTATACCTTGTTCATTTATGTAACTGTACTTGTAACCATATATTATTTGTTTTTCTCTGTGCCCAGGACATACTTGAAAACGAGAGGTAACTCTCAATGTATTACTTCCTGGTAAAATATTTTTTTTAAAAAAATTAAAAATAAATAAAAAAAACATACAAACACACACATACATTTCAGCACCGGAAAAGATTCTTTTGCCTGTCTTCCCCGCTGTCTGTCGGCTCCCCGCCATGCGCGGCCCCATTATAGAAAGGCTGACTAACGTCAGCCAACTAAAATTTCCGCGCGCGCGACACTATAGAACGGGCCTTATACAGAAATACAAAGTACAGCTCGACTCACACGTTCATAATGAAGTTCTCTGTTTAATGTGACAGCCAAGAACAGAGGAGAAACAACGTTTCAGGTCCCATATGGACCTTTCATTCCTGATGACAGGTCCATGTGGGACCTGAGACGTTGTTATCCCACAGTTCTTGGCTGTCACATTAAATGAGAACTTCATTACAAACTTGTGAGTCGAGCTCTACCATGTATTTGTAACCATGTATCTGTCATCATAACTGTGCCCAGGACATACTTGAAAACGAGAGGTAACTCACAATGTATTGCTTCCTGGTAACACATTTAATAAATAAAACCCTGTCCAGCTCTCTTCTGTATCTACCTCTCCCATTTTCTAATTTCCTGTCAACCATTCTTCTCCCCTCTTTTCTGGCCGTGCACCTCTCCTGCCCCCTCCCTCCTCCTCCTGACCTTACTCCTTCCTTCTGCACACAGGCAGTGAGGGAGGTGTGCTCAGGCTGCAGTGTGCTGCTGAATCCCCTGCACAGCCCAGCCGCTGCCCTGCTGCAGGAGCCTCTCACTGCTGGCACCACCGACATGCTATAGGAGCCGAGCCTGCACATCCCAAGCCCTCTGCATGTTACTCTCACTGCCATCCCCCAGCTCAACAGCAGCAACACAGGCCAGATCTGCCAGGAGGAGCCAGGGTCCTAGCTCACTGCAGACACCTAGGCTGGAGGATCTGCTCTACAACACACATTGCAGCAAATGTCTACCGGTGGAGGGGTTACTTATTAATTATAATTACCCCGTCCAGGCAGTAGGAACAGCATTGGCTTACACTACAGCCTTTGTGGCAGCTAAGGGAGGGTTACTTTCCCAGAACTCACATCAATGGTGTTTTTGTAGGGGGGGGAAAAGCTGCACATAACAACAAATAATAATAAGCCATTTTAACTACTATAAATAATGCAGTTTTAAATAGAGAGAAATGGCAAGCAGGCATGTATGCTCCCCTGTGCTGGTGTACAAGTCCCACACCTCGTGTTTTATTATCACTATCTGTGGCTTTGCTGGTTCCCCAGGCAGTGAGCGAGCGCGCTGATGCTCGAGCGCCGTGACATCAGAAGCTCATGTTTGGTCGGGCAATTCCTGGCCTGCTAGTTGCGCCCGTAGGGGGGCATGCCTGTGATGTCACGTGAGCGGTTAGCTCTCATTGGCTGAACCGCGCACGTGACCAGGGCAAGAGCGACAAATACAATAATATTTGTCTCTGCAAGCATCGCGCCTCCCCCACGCTCGCATGCACGCACACGCGCAGTATGGACGGGGGTATTCAGTTTCAGTGTTTTGATCGCGAGCGAGCGTGCTCTCACACTGGACGAGGCCGACATCAGGCTCTCTGCTCACTGCACAAACATCGCCTTATAGACACAGTGTAAATACGGACACACTAATGCACTGTATGCAAAAACAGATATATTTGCAGATACAGCACACATTCACAAATGTGCAGATCCACACAGGGCTAAGAGAAGAAACAGCCATCATGATGCGCCACACTTGGTGTGCAATATACAAAAACAGCACGGCTGTTGCAGAGCCTCTTCAGAAGCAGGGCTTCAAATAACTGCGCTGCTTCCCTTAACGCTAGGCAAGGCATTATGGGGCACGATATCAGGGGGGAAAAAGTTGTGTGTGCAGGGCAGACGCATTTTAAGTGAAACTTCTTTGTCTTTTGTCACACATTGTATTTGTGATGGTGATGTTTCTAATTAAAAATAAAAACATTTTCAGCGACAAAACACAAAGGTGTGACTTAGAACGTCCGTGCATGGCACACGCACCCTGTTTTATCTATTTGCACTAATATATTTATACTAACTGAATTCCTCGTGTGTCACTGTGTGTATGTGATTGTGTGTGACACTGGGGGTGTGTGTGTGACTGGCTATGTGGGTGTGACTCTGGGGGGTATATGTGTGTGACTCTGGGGCAGGTGTGACTCTGGGAGGGGTGTATGTGTGTGAGACTCGGTATGTGTGTGACTCTGGGTGGGTGCGTGTGACTAGGTGTGTGTGTGTGACTGGGTGTGATTCTGGGTGTGTATGTGTGACTATGTGTGTGTGTGACTCGGTGTGTGTGACTTTGTGTGTCACTGTGTGTCTGTATCTCTGTGTCACTGTGCATGTGTGTGTGACTGTGTCTGTTTCAGCACTGGGACCTCAGTGGACGCGGCTCTCTCACTCTCTTCCTGCCCGTTGTTCCTGGATCCTCTCCTCCCCTTCAGTCCGTCCTCTTTAGTGGCGTGCATGCGCCGAGGCCCCCGGCCATGCACAGTAGCTGATGGGCGTTAGTGCACAAGCATCCTGGAAGAGGGGAGAGCGCGAGTGTACTTGGAGGTGGATAAGGGCGGTACTGTGCATGCGTGGTGGGGCGCACACCCATTAGTAGCGTGACATCACCATTTGTTACGGTTTTTCGTTACAAGGGAATACATTTTTCCCATGAAAACACAATAGACGCCAGCAAATAAGTTTCACGTCAATAATATATGTAACCCATATTCCCCCCCCCCCCCCCAGACACAGATGCTATATCTAGGGTGTGTGAGGGCTGGCTACATGTGCTTGAGTGGTGCGTACCTACCGGTAACAGGAGGGCCTGAGCTTCCCGCGATGATGTTGGG
The DNA here is from genome assembly GCA_036426205.1 of Ascaphus truei. Classification (NCBI taxonomy): domain Eukaryota; kingdom Metazoa; phylum Chordata; class Amphibia; order Anura; family Ascaphidae; genus Ascaphus; species Ascaphus truei. The sequence continues at coordinate 18,663 of WSYH01002004.1, forward strand.
GACACAGGACCAGGCTTCTGGGGTAGTTGCCTCATTCGTTAGTGGTGGTGCAGCGCCTCCATCCTCTATACCTTCCCAGGGATATGGGGTAGGACCCATATAGAAGAAGTAACCCTGGTCCCAGGGTGGATGCTCCAGAATCACACACAGTCTCTTTGGTAAAATCAGCAATGTCTCTTTATTGACTCTAGCTCGCACACAGCAGCCTTGGCAGCACACAGCAGCAGCACACAAGGCACTCCAAATGTATACAGGCCTTCTCCTCTCCTCTCCTTTCCTCCAAGATGCACTCTGACAGGATGGTCTATGAGGGGCCTCAATACCCCAATGCCCACCTCAGAGGGTATCCTCTGGGTGGGGATAGATCTTCCCCATCACCCCCTCATCAGGGTGAGGGGCATTGGTCCACCGGAGCTCTGCTCACTCTCCAACTGTATAGGCCAGAGTTCTCTCTCTCTCTCCTGCTCCCAGGAGAGAGCTCGACCTAGACCTCGAACTCGACTGGACTGGACTAGACTGGCACCCACAGGAACTGGCTCCTAAATAGTGTCGGCCCCACCTCTCATGATGTCAGCAGGACCTCCCCTCTGTCTCATGCCTGCAGCAGAGTCAGGGGCCTGCATCTATCACTCAAGGCAGGGCGTGAAGGGGGAAAACCCATGATTACTACTGGCGCCTGCCCTTAACAGGATTTACCACAGTAGGAGAAAGATATGTATAGCCCGTGCTGTTTACAGGGGGCTACATATACAACACTGCTATTGAGTCCTATGGAACCTTTGTGATGTTTTCCTTTATATTGGAATATGTTGTGTTATCTGGGGAACAATGTCAGCTGCACGAGAGATTTCTCTGCAAGGCAATGAATAATTAAAAGTACAGAAAAGTACCAATTATCGGAAACAAGTATTTTTTTAAGTATAATTTATCAGGGCTACATTTCACCTTCTGCATTTTTGCAGGAAGGGCTCAGTTGAAGGGCTCTCAGCCGGTCAATGGATTTTCACAGGGCAATGCAGATCAGTCAGCTGAAAAAGAAAAAAGGTGCCTTTTTTATATACTATCTGATGTCTGTTAGTATGCATGGACTACCTGACCTTACGTCTATTTTTTTGGGATTTGTTTCACAGAAATTTTATTCCTCAGCCAGGAATATGGAGGTATTACTAAAGATTTCTGAATATACTGCCTGATTCAAGTGTAACGGCTGGACCCCCCTTGTCTGACCCACCCAATCTCACATTGGCCCGTGTGGTCTAACCGGTCCCCATTACAAGGTCGTGTGTGGTGGTGCACCTGCAAGTAACAGGACTCCTGAGTCTCCCGCTTGATGGTATTAGGGGATGTCATCAGGACAGGTAGCTGAGGTAGTGAGTGCGAGTCCAACTTACTTCATGTGCAGCGCCTCCACCTCATCAGGATCTGTGCTTCCGCAGGGAGATGGTCCTGGTGAGGAACTCCTTCTCGGTGGTGACTGCCACTGTTGAGTAATCTCACACTCACACAGTGGGGGTTTCTTTGAACAGGGCATCTTTATTTGCATGGTATGGGCCAGCTGCCCCTCACAGATAACAGCTCAGCCGCTCATCTCTTTGCAGCACTTCATTAGGAAGGTCCCTTTTCCCTAATAGAGCTGCTTTCCACCTTTACTCTCAAAGAGATTGCCCAGCTTCTATGGCTGCTGTAATCTCCTTTCCTGAGCTGCTTTGTCTCTCTCAGCTCCTCTCTTGAGCTGCTCTGTCTGTCAGCTCCTCTAACTCTGTTCACTCTGCTGCGTATGCTCACTGACTCACAGCTAGCAGGAGACACTGCAACATTGTTGCAGACCTTCACTGCCTCTCAGTGAACAGAGCAGCACAACAACAGGAAACTGAACTTCTAACTTTAGGCAGTGCTGTGTCTTATATCACCCCCCAGAGAACAAACCTGCTCTGTACTACTAAGTGTGGGCACAATGCATGTTGTCACTTCCTTTGGGGACATATGACACCTCACCAGGGTTTGAGGGCAAACCTCCATTGATTGTTGCTGGCAATCCTGCATACTTACCAGGTTTACTGCCATCATGAGAAAGAGATATGTACACCAATCTTACACATGGCTACACAAGCAACCCACTATTAGCAGCCTCTGTGAAGCAGACAAAATAACATACTTAATAATCATATATATGTGTAACACGTGCTCCCCCCCACTACGGGAGATTCACTGCATGTTACCTGTGTTTGGTGCTACCTGTTAGGCTCACAGGAGGCTCTGAGTATCCGCTGGTGGTATTGGGGATAAGCAGGACAGGCTTTTGGTGCTTGGCACCTTCTCTGGGTGCAGCACCTCCATTCCAACAGGGCTCATCAGGAACAGGTGAAGTCCGCTGTTGGAAAAATCTCTCACCTCCTCCTGAAGAACTGCAGTCTCAGACAGGAGTATATAACAGAACTGGGGTCTTTATTCTTCATACAGCAGTACATTACATTACAGCATACCAACATGTACACTCTTCTTTTGGTCCCTGGACTCAACCCCCAGGGCTTGAGGCCCCTTAGATCTATCCCTGACTCCCACACTCCCTAATGGAGTATAGGGTAGATGATCCCACTCCCCGGAGGGAGGGGAAGGAAGGTGAACCAGAGCCCTGGCTCCACACTTCCACAACTCACAATAATTTGGCTGCAGCCCCTTTTGTGCCCAGGGGAGGGTCCCAGGTTGCCACCCCTATTATGGGCAGTATTTCGGCCTTGGACCACCCCCGCTGTCACTTCTAGGGAGTGGTTTACTGCAGATGGCCGAGATTAACCCTAACACTGCCTGCGCTGGTACCAGGGTTTATGTGTTAGGCAGGGCAGATTAGTAGCCCAGGGTCTCAGCGTATAGGGAGCTTGGGGTAGGTAAGATGGTCTGGTGCAGCGCCTCCACCTGTAAGGGCTCTGCCATAGGCAGGTGTTCACCCCCCACAGGAATTCTTGTAGAACAGGAATACTCTGGAGTGCCAGTAACCGTGAAACAGGGACTTTATTGAGAGCAGGGTACAGGTAACAATTAGTCCATATCCATGCCCCATATAGCCCATTCTTAGGCCATGATACATCCCCCCCTTTACTGGGCAGATAGGCCTCCATCATCCTGGACCTGTAGTAGTGTCCTTATCCAGGGGGCATCATCCTTCCCTTGGGCAGGACTAGACTTAGGAGGAGCCAGATCCAGCACTGGAGCAGTAGACCCATCAGGGACTGGATTCCCAGGGACTCCTAAGCACCAGCTTCCCAGAGACTCCCAGACACCAGCTTCCCAGGGACTGCCCTAATTTGCATGGTAGTCCCCTTTTATACTAGGGGTGTGACTAGCTCCTCTGCCCCATAAACTGGGCAGGTCCCACTAGAGCAGGCCTGAGTGACTAACTGTTTTCAGGCAAAAACCTGCCTGAAAACTGCAACATTATAATGTTGGGGAAATACAACTCACATGCTAGGCCATGTGCTAAGGGATTAACACTAGCACTGCCTGCTATTGCCAGGATTTACAATACTAGATCAGAGAAATATAAATTGAAAGTTCAATAGAATTTTGGGGCTTACAAATATTCCAACGGCAAAAGAGACCGTAGAGGTCTTCTTGAAACTAGTGTATACTATGTATAATGTATATATGGATAAGATCCGGCCCATAAATATTTATGTGGAGTATACATGCGGGGGTATCCAGTAATAGAGAATAAGATAACGTCTACCTGGCCGCACTCACAATAAGAGCATGCAGCATCCAGGAAATTGAATAACTGGCCCATAGTTTTCTTATATGTCCTTATAACACCTGGTAAAACACCCCCCTGAACATCCATCTATATCCTTGGATAAGGTAAGTGACTGTAGCTGCACAAAGTCAGATGCACCTTGTTTTCTTCTTGAGTTCCGGGCCTGATCGTTGTCCTCCGCTGTGCCGTCTGCGATGGTAGATGGAATAAAATTGAAGAGACTGCGACGCAGCACCAAAATGAAGACGGAGGATGACTTGAATACATAAATGGCTTTATCGGATCCGTGACAAATGGACCGACATGTTTCGCGCGTAGTGCGCTTTCTCGAGGTCTCAGAGAAATATAGCAGGGTGCTACATTTATATTGTATTATATAGCGATGGCAGTATACGCAGTGCTGTGCATAACATTTTGCAGGCACAATGAGTCCCTGCCCCGTAGAGTTTACTACAATCTAATTTTGGTGGCTGAGATACAGGAAGTTTGAGTGACTTGCCCAAGGTCACAAGCAGAGGTGACCCTAGGAGCGAAGTCAGGTTCACCAACTTTAAAGGCAGTAACATTACCACGTTCAGCCCCCAATGAGTGAGGGTCATACAGAGCTGTGCTATTATTTCCTGCTCCCTGCCCCCTATAGAAGTTGTTTTCAGCCTTCTAAAAACTGGAGAACCCTTTAAGAATCTCATGTGACTCTGTGGAATATTTATTGTGACGACGCACAGCTGCAGGCCACTTACCATCACAGCACATCAAAAATATTTTGGTGTGGTATGGTTTATATTTTTTATATTACCCATTATATAATCTCAGTAGGACATTTAATAACCTTTTTTAAATAATAAATGTAGCACCCTTGGGAGTATGCTATGTTAATTAATTAGGTGCGTGGTTCCTACAGGGAGTTAGGGGGTTGGTACTGGTAATGGCCATTAGACGGATGTTGCAGTTAGTCTATGTATATGTTGAAAAGTGATTACGGCAGTTATTTAGCCACCCCACCTTCTAGAAGGTGCCTAGTATGCCACTAGATAATGATACTTTGTAGAAAGTTAACCCTTCCCCTAGTAGTCATAGTGACTAGTGATGTCACTATGGGGTATATTAGTGGACCCAGAGTGAGGGGGATCACATCCAGTAAGTCATGTCAGTCTGTAACTACATGTGTTCAGTGTTAGGATCACGTTGTTGTTTTCCAGCTAGGGAAGTGCCGCTCCTAAAGATAGGGCCCCTCTATATTATTTATTTATTTATAAAATATTTTACCAGGAAGTAATACATTGAGAGTTACCACTCGTTTTCAAGTATGTCCTGGGCACAGAGTTAAGACAAATAATACATGTTTACAAATACAGTTACATAATGAGCAGGGTATACATTATATACAAGGCATTGCGTGCACAGTTAAAGATAATTTGTATTATGGGCGTATGAAACAGTTACAGACCAGATTAAAATGTGTGACAGCCTTAGATTTGAAAGAACTTAGACTGGTGGTGGATGTAAGAGTCTCTGGTAGGTTGTTCCAGTTTTGGGGTGCACGGTAAGAGAAGGAGGAGCTTCCGGATACTTTGTTGAGCCTTGGGACCATGAGCAGTCTTTTGGAGTCTGATCTCAGCTGATAGGTGCTGCATGTGGTAGGGGTGAGGAGCTTGTTCAGGTAGCTGGGTAGCTTGCCCATAAAGAATTTGAAGGCAAGACAGGAAAGGTGAACTTTGCGCCTAGACTCGAGTGATGACCAATCTAGTTCTTTGAGCATTTCGCAGTGATGTGTGTTATAGTTGCATTGGAGGACAAAACGACAAATTGAGTTGTAGAGGGTGTCAAGTTTGCTAAGGTGGGTTTGAGGTGCCGAGCCATATACTATGTCTCCATAGTCAATAATTGGCATTAGCATCTGCTGTGCGATACGTTTTCTGACCAGGAGACTTAGGGAGGATTTGTTCCTGTAAAGTACCCCTAGTTTGGCATAGGTCTTGGTTGTCAAGGTATCAATGTGCATCCCGAATGTTAAGTGGGAGTCAAACCATATGCCCAGGTATTTAAAACTAGTAACAGGAGTTAGGGTGGTGTTAGTGTTGGTTCTAATCTGGACCTCAGTCGCTGGAAGCTTTAAAAATTTAGTCTTGGTCCCAAACACCATTGTTACAGTCTTGTCAGTGTTTAAAAAAAGTTTGTTTTGGGAAATCCAGTTTTCGAGTCTGAAAAAGTCAGACTGACGTATGTGTTGAAGGTCAGACAGGCTATGACTGTGTGCATATAGGATTGTGTCATCTGCATACATGTGTATTGAGGCTTCTTGACAAGCTGTGGGAAGATCATTGATGAACACTGAGAAGAGTAGGGGCCCCAGAACAGAGCCTTGCGGGACGCCACAGGTGATATCCAGGGGGTAAGAGACTCCTTTGTTTTGTCAGAGGTGATAGGGCAGGGGTCTGCAACCATTCAAGAAAGAAGAGCCTTTTTTTCAAATATGTGCAGCCCCGGTGTCCTCTGGCTCCCAGAGACCCCCTCTGTAGTCAGACGAGCGGTCGCGGGTCCCGCCGGAGCCAGCGACAGGCCCACCGGCTGCTCGCAAAGGTGGGGGCCAGTGCAGGGAGCGAGCAGAGTCCCTGGAGCCTCGGCGGTGTACCCGGCTAGCGGGGGCCTCCATGACGGGTTGCGCGAGCGTGCACGGGATCGCGCATGCGCAGGGACAGTCAGGGAGTTGCGGTGGCCATTGGAGAATCGCGCATGCGCAGGAGAATCGCGCACGCGGCCCCAATGCCCAGACAGGCTCCCCAGGACTATAACTCCCATGGGGCATAGTGAGGGAGACACCAGGTGCCTCATAGTGGCCAATAAGGGCCAAGGATTCCCAGGCAGGCAGATAGATACTTTTTGCGGGCTTTGGAGCACGGCAGTTGGAGCTGGGAGCAAAAAAGGGAAGGAAGGGTGTAGGGAGCAAGTGGCTCCTGCACCAGGTAAGGCTCCCCAGGTCCCAGACAGGCCCCAACTCCCCACCAGGTTAGTGGGTAATTAATAAGGGATGGCTCCAGGTTAGGGACCCTGCCCTTAGGTTCGTGTGTGTGTGCGTCTTGTCAGTGTCACGGCTGTCATTGCTGTGAGTGCTGACAAGAGGGCATCCTGTGTATATGCAGCACGTTCGCTGCAGGCACCAAGTAGGTTGCAGTGCGTTGCTGCAGGTGCTAGGTAGTAGTTAGCAGTCAGGACCGGGAAGAGCTAGGGGAACGGATTAGGCCACTAACCACCTAGGTCCCAGATAGGTCCTCACTCTCCAGTTTGTGGTGCTACAGGGACAGGCCCTAGGTTAGGGATCCTGTCACAGTAGCACTAGTGTTAGATAGGGACACAGCGGATGCTGCGCTTCCCGAGAAGAGACTTGGGCTCAAGTCTGCGTAATCTCCAGGGTGGGATCGCCCCTGGCGGACCCTGTGCAAGGAACCACAGGATCAGACGGAATCACCCAGCGGCAGATCCTTTTTGAAGTGCTTGCAGGCCCGAGTGCAGGAGCGCTCGGCAGGTATCTTCATATGTGCACCAACGTATCCTAACATATTATCATCACACATAATGGCAGCACTGACCAGAGGACAAGGGGGTTGGGCTGTGGACAGTGTGGGGGATACACGGTGACTGTGGAGTTACTCCCGTCGGGGAATGTTATAAGTGTGTTATTGTCTGCATATATATAAACTGGTTATATACATCCCTGAGTATGTGGTTGTTGTATATGCGGGTCCTGTGTAGGTAACCTTCTACATCCCTAGAACCCTACACAGGTGGAGGCGCTGGAACCAAGAAACGTTCCAGAGATTCACCCCAGGCTCTCACTGGCGGAGGCTCAGACCTCCTGTGAGCCTGTAGAGATAGTATATCTTATTGTAGCCCTCCTACCCCCACCCTAAGTGAGATCTAGGTGGGCAGGTGTATCTGACTACGGACCAGGGTGGTGCTGTACCTGGTTTGTAACTAGGAGAGCCGAGCTTCCGCCACGGGGAACCTGGGGCAATACAATACTATGGATAACTACTTACAATGGGTGCAGCGCCTCCACCTGCGATGGCTCCCACCAGAGGGGGAGTAGTTCCTCGCAGGACATTCAATAACCACATACAACGGAATTGATAATGACTAATACTTTTACTACCGGCATAGCATGAATACAACATCAACACATAGGCGTCACGGCGGACGCTACCACTAACTTGCACCACGGCGGGTGCCCACACTTTAGGCGCCACGGCGGACGCTACCACCTCCCCAGAGTGATCCCACCCCGTGTCCAGTGCACCAACCCAATGTCTCGCACACCCAGAACCTGTACCAATATGTGTGTGTGACTGCGCAGTCACTATGTCTGTTGATAGGCCTTGTTGGTGCACATGAGGGTGTAGGTTACCTGCCTGGGCTCCAGCCACGGGTGCCGCTATATCACTGGGGTTGGATCCGCCGGGATATCCTCCTACGCGTGGGGTGAATTCCAGCGCGGATAATATCACCGTACAGCTCCGCACCGTCTCTACCTTAGTTAGGGTCTGTCTGCTGCCAGCAGGCCGCAGTCACGCTAGCTGGGCCTCCGTGGAGATAGTCCAGCTCCCTCTTAGCAATCCGAGCAATGGCCGTGATACACTCCTAGCAAATATATAATGGGGCAGGGTCCCTAACCTAGGGCCTGTCCCTACAATACTCAGCTGGGATGACTCAGGGCTATCTGGGGCCTAGGGGACTTGCTGGCCTAGTGCAGAGAGTCACAGACCCCTGCACCCTACCTCCTTCCCCTAGCAGCTCCAGTCACCAACTGCCTTTCTCTGTCTGCTTTGTGCTGCCAGACTCACAGCACTGCCTCAGACTACCGCAACAATGTTGCAGACCTCCAGGTGCCTCTTACTGACAGAGGCAGCACAGCAACAGGAACTCACTCTAACAACTAACAACGCGCGAAAGGGAAGATTTGGTAACCGTGGTCACAGCACTCCACACAACCAACGCTTGGAAAATTCAAAAAACTTTATTAAGCTCCACAGTGAGCATACATAGCACCACTCTGACGCGTTTCGTCTATAGAAAGACTTCTTCAAAGAGTGAAGATCCCCACACAGTACCGGATCTTATATAGGAGATGACGTATACAATAGGCACCTCCCTAATTGGCAAGGGCCTCCCATATCTTAACACAAAATCAGATTTGGACGTCATCCTATTAAAGGGACCAAATACATATTACCCACATATATAAAACATAATAGACATACATAAACACCTATTACCAATAAAAAACTTGGGATTAAAAACAAAGACACTGTAATGCTCACATAGTATATAATCACACATATATATAATTAATAGAACAACACGAATTACATAATCTATCATATTAGAATCGGATGATGTGGATCAACCGTCTCCTGATGGATTTATAAACAATAGCATATATCCATATACACAAAGCATACCATATTCAGATCAGATTACAATATAAATTGAAATGCGATGTGGCAGACATAGTATATACACAGAAGCCAAACAAGACTTCCTAAACAGGACTTGTTCACACACAGCAATATTCCATAGTTATATGTATACTGGAATAATACACCCCACACACTCCCCAACCACTCAGGCGGCCAGGAAGTGTTTGAGTTCCCACTCCTGGTTGATGCCAAGTGGGTGGAGAGTGCGCAAGGTGTATATCCAGTACATTTCATGCCGATTAAGCGTACCCTCCCTGTCTCCTCCCCTCGTATGTGGGGGAACATGTTCAAGGGCCATGAATGAAAAATTCTCTATACCACCCCTACTACACTTAGAGAAATGTCGGGGCACTGGATGTGTAACATCATTCTTTTTTATTAGGCGAACGTGTTCCGCGATGCGTGTTTTTAAAGATCTTTTTGTGCGGCCAACATACCGCATAGAGCACCCGCACTGTAACAAGTAAATAGTAAAGGTGGTATTGCAATTTAGAAATGTTTTTATAACATGGCTCTTTTTGTTATCATCATACTTTATGGTCTTAGTTTTACATGCATACCTACACATTGAACAGTTTCCACATAGGAAAAAACCTTTGGGTATCCCCCTTATGTTTGTAAATTCTGATTTTGTTTGGAATAAGCTGGGTGAAAGATGTGACGCCAATGTCTGCGCTTTCCGATATGTAAATTTAGGACCATTTTTTACAAACTTTGTTAGATCTTTATCTAGGGATAAAGTAGCCCAATGTTTCATAATTATGTCACGTATGTTCCGTGCTTGGCGACTATGGGCCTCATGCAGTAAGCCCCGATACAAAATTTTCGGCACGAATTGCGAAAATGTTTTTTTTGGGCGATTTGCCCTCGCAGTATTCAGTAAGGGCCGAATCCTTCCGATCCCTGCTGAAGCACTGCGAAAGCAAAGCTGCCGATGAGCCTGTGCCGATACAGGCTGGCTCCCGATAAGGCCTTTGGTGCCGATAGATGTTTGCAGCTGAGAGAGACAAGCCGCTCTCTCAGCGCAAACTTCGGCACCAAAAAAAGTATTTAAAAACAACTTTTATTCATAGTGTACATGTGCAGGGGGTCTTCGGAGCTGAACCGCGTTGGTTTGAGGTCCGGGGACCCCCTGCCCCCCGAGATACAGGCCCCTTTATGAGGTGCCGGTATCCCTCGGCGTTTAAAGGTCCCGATCACGTGACCGCGACCTGTAAACAAACCAGAGGGATACCGGCACCCCATAAAGGGGCCTGTATCTCGGGGGGGCAGGGGGTCCCCGGACCTCAAACCAACGCGGTTCTGCTCCGGAGACCCTCTGCACATGTACAGTATAAATAAAACACACACACATCAATAAAGACTCGTTCCTTACCTTGGCGGCTATGTGCAACGGTAATGAAGCAGCATGTATGTCTTTTTAATTATACTGTACAGTGAGCAGGGGGTCCCCTGAGCTGAACCGCATTGCTTTGTGGAGCAGGGACCCCCTGCTTCCCGAGTTACAGGCCCCGGTATGTGTCATCGGGTGGCAGTGTCGCCGCCATGTTTATAGCGTCCCCGCAATAAACATGGCGTCCACACTGTAACCGATGGCCCAAACCGGGGCCTGTAACTCGGGAGGCAGGGGGTCTCTGAGCCACAAATAAATGCGCTTCAGCTCAGGGGGCCTCCTGCTTCCGCACAATATTATTAAAATACATTAATGCTGCTTCATTACCATAGCGGATAGCCGCTAAGGCAATGAAGGGGTTAACGCATAGTATCATGTTTATTGGGGACAAATGCCCCCAATAAACATAGCAGCAATACACAACATACAGTATAGTAATGGGCAGAATGACTATTATCCACAAATGGATAATAGTGCAGTTGTCCATTTAAAATACATACACAACAATAAAGACATTAAATACATATAGCACTCACCCATGTCCCACTCCCACGATGAAGGCCATCCTCATCTTCATCCTGCCCATGCCCCATCCGCTTCTGCAAAACAAACACAAGAATTACAACATCCAAATTAATGTCCCCTAACCCCTTAATCACCATAGCGGTTATTAACCGCTACAGTTATTAAGGGGTTAAGCCACCATCACCCACATACCCTCCCCCACAAAGCCCCCCAACCACCCTCACCCAATACCCACAGGGGAGTCCTACCAAATACCCTTGGGCCTAATACCCCCTCCCCCAGCACATACAGTACAATAATGTGCCAAATAACTATTATCCACATAGGGATAATACATTATTTGGCCATTATTAAACACATTCAATAACGGGGGGGCAGGGGGTCCCCGGACCTCAAACCAACGCTGTTCTGCTCCGAAGACCCTCTGCACATGTACAGTATAAATAAAACACACACACATCAATAAAGACTCGTTCCTTACCTTGGCGGCTATTTGCAACGGTAATGAAGCAGCATGAATGTCTTTTTAATTATACTGTACAGTGAGCAGGGGGTCCCCTGAGCTGAACCGCATTGCTTTGTGGAGCAGGGACCCCCTGCTTCCCGAGTTACAGGCCCCGGTATGTGTCATCGGGTGGCAGTGTCGCCGCCATGTTTATAGCGTCCCCGCAATAAACATGGCGTCCACACTGTAACCGATGGCCCAAACCGGGGCCTGTAACTCGGGAGGCAGGGTGTCTCTGAGCCACAAATAAATGCGCTTCAGCTCAGGGGGCCACCTGCTTCCGCACAATATTATTAAAATACATTAATGCTGCTTCATTACCATAGCGGATAGCCGCTAAGGCAATGAAGGGGTTAACGCATAGTAGCATGTTTATTGGGGACAAATGCCCCCAATAAACATAGCAGCAATACACAACATACAGTATAGTAATGGGCAGAATGACTATTATCCACAAATGGATAATAGTGCAGTTGTCCATTTTCAATACATACACAACAATAAAGACTTTAAATACATATAGCACTCACCCATGTCCCACTGCCACGATGAAGGCCATCCTCATCTTCATCCTGCCCATGCCCCATCCGCTTCTGCAAAACAAACACAAGAATTACAACATCCAAATTAATGTCCCTTAACCCCTTAATCACCATAGCGGTTATTAACCGCTACAGTTATTAAGGGGTTAAGCCACCATCACCCACATACCCTCCCCCACAAAGCCCCCCAACCACCCTCACCCAATACCCACAGGGGAGTCCTACCAAATACCCTTAGGCCTAATACCCCTCCCCCAGCACATACAGTACAATAATGTGCCAAATAACTATTATCCACATAGGGATAATACATTATTTGGCCATTATTAAACACATTCAATACCGTTAAAATGTAAAGAAAATTGAACTAACCTCATCAATAAGAAGTCTCCGTCGCCAGCATCATCCTTGGGGTCCGTTGCCAACATTAGAAATAGCCACAACATTTGAATAGCATTAACATAACACTGAACCCCTTAATCACCTTATCGGGTACTAACCTGAAAGGTAATTAAGGGGTGAAGCCATCCTGCAATGCCTACAACAGTTATGCATAACATCCTCAGTGAAATAAAAACCAATTGCCTAACCAAATTCCATTTAATCATTCAATCTGTAGGCTCACATGCCTCATAAAACATTGCATTTACAGTGTATACATGTAGCATAACATGTAAACTGCATGTACACGCTGCAAATCAATGTTAACAATACAATAATGCCACTCAAATCACCATACATCACAAGAAGTATATTATTTAATACAATAAACTCACCATCAATGAATTACCACACATCAATTACATCCCTAAACAATTAAAATACCATCCATACCAATTACACAATGAACTAAAGCTATCCTAACAGAGAACAACTTCAAAACATAGTCAAAAGTACACCAACAATTACAATATAATAAAGCAAGGCTTTCCATATCCTACTGTACGGCCTGGAAGCCCAAAACTTACATCTGTCTAAAAATAAAATACATTTAGCACACATCAATGCATAGCCACAATGATTAACAATACAGAATTAGAAGCTTTAACAACACTATCATTTCTTACCCTGTATATATATCTGTACACATACATACAGACATACATACAGTGGGAAGAAATGATATGCATTATAAAAAATGAAAACATGAAAAAGCAACACAAAAAACAGTTACATTAAGTACATTTCTTTATTTAACTTACCATTACTTGCCCCCACCGACTCCCGTTGATCAGCTTACTCACGAACCAATCCACGACACCATCCACGACACCATCCACGACACAATACAGGAACAAATCCACGAACCAAACCAGGAACCAATCCAAGAACAAGTGCAGGAACCAAACCAGGAAGCAAGCCACGAAGAAATCCAAGAAACAATCCACGACACGATCCAGGAACAGGAACCACACCGATCTCTCCATGCTGCACTACGGCCGCTATTAAATGACGGGGCCGCACCACCACCAACGTAGTATAACCTCTCCTCCTGATCCCTTACACTTTTGGATTGACTCCGAAACCGCTGCTAGCCGGAGACCTGGTGTTTCATCATGGGGGGGACAAACAATGATTTGCGTTTCGGGGGTAAATAATGTGTGCAAGTGGGGAAGACAGATTTGGTGCAGGGGGCTTGAAGTATGTGGGGTGCGGGGGGTGGGCGAGTTGATGTGGTATGCAGGGGGTGGCGCGTGTATGTTGGTCGCAATGTTGAGGACCGTGGATTGGGGTGCACAGATGGTTTGGCGAGTGCTGTGGGGAGGCAGGGGGTGTGGACAGTTATTTTTTGGACAGTGATGTGAGTGCGGGGTGGACATGTGTGGGGTGTCAAGTGATGTGATGTGTGGTGGTGTACAGTGCTGTGGGTGAACGTGATTTTAGTGTGCAGGGGTTGGAGCTTCATGTGGAGGGGCAGGGGGGTGGATGAGTCCATTTGGGGGTGCATGGGGTTGGAATTCATTTGGTGCAGGGGAGAGTCCATTTGGTGCCAGGGTGGAGAGTCATGTGGGGTGCGGTGGTTGGAGTCATGTGGGGTGGCATGGGGGGTGTAGAATGATGTGATTCAGGGGTGGAGAGTGATTGGGGTGCATGTGTGGAGTCATGTGGGCACGTGGAGAGTAATGTGAGTGCAGGGGGGCATTTTGTGTGTGCAGGGGTGGACAGTTCCTGTGGGGGTGCCGGGCGGGGAGACCGCAGCTGGAATGCGTTTGGAGGGGGGAAACACCTGTGAAGGGGGGTAAATCCCGTGCACCGCCGGGTATATCAGCTATTGCTTTTGAAGGGGCAAATTCATGGTTACTCCCTTCCCATCCTTGTCCCGTTTTAATGCAAGCTAAGATCTTGTTTGCTCTTTGCACTAACTGGCATACATTGGGCACTATTGCTAAGCCTGCTGCTGCAGCACCCCTAAATCCTTCTCCATCAAGGATTCCCCTAAATTATCCCCTTTAGTTGTACTCGCCTTTTATTCTGCTTCCCAAATGCATAACTTACCTTTATCTGATTAAACCTCATCTGCCACTTACACCCTTCCCAAGTATCATTAGTTCATCTTTCTTACAGTGGCGCCGTTTTCGTGTATGAAGCCGATCTGTTCAAATATGATGCATTAGATAGTTTTTTTTTTCCTTTACTTGCCATGGTCTCTTACACCCCAAAAACCCTTTGCAGCATTCGGACACATTTACGGCACACGAAGCTGGCGACGTTTTTATTCGCTTTATAATACAGATGTCGCAGGTATTACTACCCCGTTGCAGTAAATATCATTCCGGGAACCGTTAAAGTGTGCGTTACTTCTTACCATTGTTTTCATAGTGCATAGGTTAATTCCCAATGCCTCCCCGCGTTAACGCACATCGCATTAACGAGATCGGTAACGTCTGGCTACCCGAACATATGTTTGCCACAGACAACCCCAACTCCGCCTCTAACGCCACCCCTTCACATCTTTTTTGTCTTTGTGAAAAGGAACCAAGCTGCATAAAACTAGGCTTTATGTGATCGCTCTGAAGACGCCCCACTAACCTTGCTATTCTTCCATCCAACGACTCTCTTTTAACTCCAAATCACCTTATAGCTACGCTTTCTACTAGCCGCCGGGTCTCATATCAGCAAATAGCAGGCTTGGCCGACCTTTGGCGCCGCCTCCTCCTTGCAAGCAATCCTTATGTCTGGCGGACACGTGACATTGTCTTCTCCACGGCACGCGACGCGGCGAAGGAAGGGTGCTCTTCAATAAGGTAAGACCCCCCCGTCACATGGCACCTCCCCAGCTCCCCCTCCCCTGCCGCATCCTACCTTGGTGAGGCATCAGTGCGCCGGTTACAGGACTCCCAGCTCTCCCCGCCACCCCTCCTCATACCGCACACCGCCGACAGGATGAGGGAGAGGATAGAGACGAGGGAGAGCGGGGCCAACACGCCTCCTCCGCTGCCCTAACGCCGGCCCTGAGACTCGAGAGATGTCTCAAGCAAGTTGAACAACTTTCAAGGCACTTTTCTCCACGTCTATTCCCTCACCATGATACGATTCGTGATTATCATAGATGTGACTATTATATGGGATGTATCGGGTTTCTGCACTTTATCTTGCTCTATGTTTATCCTTTCATTTGTGGCAAAATCTCGCCAAGGTATGGATGTGATATAACCTTTCCGCGTAAGCGCTCGACAGATGTAGAAGTTGCCTCGCAGCACCTTACGCAGAATTTTCCTAACAGCTTTAAGGAGAAGTTTTGGCAGAAAACAGAGTTCCCTTTGCATTCATAATATTCCTCCCTTAGCGCTATTCAACATATTTCCTTGAGGGAGTTATCGTGACATTAACCTAAAATCACGTTATGACCTTTCAACCAGGGTACCAACTCCAACTCCAAGTCCCAAGGGCCACCAGCAGGTCCGTTTGCATGATACTCCCTGCTTCAGCCTGTGCTCATCATGGCTCGCCGCATCTGCCTGCAATTGTCTCGCACCCTCCCTTGTATCCCCACCTTGTTTTCTGGGTCATAGTGATGTCACATCGTGACCCTGGCGATGGGTCATTTGACGCCATTTTGCTATGGCGACGCATCACCACGCGTCTGAATCCCGTTGTAATTGAGAGTTGCGAGGCCTCACGCAAGCCCCCAGCTATGAAGTTAAATCCTGGGAAGAGCCTGGCCTCTGCAAAACCGCACGCCTTCCTTTTCCTTTCCTCCCCCAACCCCTCATGAAACTCTCGCCACCCTCCCCCCCCTCAGTGTTTGCACACCCAGCCTTAGTGCATCTGTTTTGCCTCTCACAGGCCTGAAGACTCCTTGAACCGGGGAGGATGGGACCGCAATCTTGAATCAAAGGCCTTAGAAGTAGATGTCTTATAACAAAATAGAATTGTATGATTAGTGAAAAACTGACAAATGATGACTAGGAAAACATGTCTGCTCTTTTTCCATCAATTCAGCTTCAGCCCAATTGGCTCAATTAGTGGCTCAGTCTAAGCGTTGCTTCAGCACCGGTGGCTCATTACTAGGCTTAGGGAAGGCCTTCGGTCCCCGCTGCACTCGTGGCGGGCGGCAAGGTAGCGAGTTCCCCCCCAGCATGGGAATCCTCGCGGCTGTCCGGTCCCAACCCTGGCTGCACAGCTACTACCGATGTGGCGCGTCAGCCGCTGGAGACACCCAATGGTGTTTTTCCTGCTTCGCGCGGACGTGTGTGGCTGTGAGCCACTGGGTATTGGAGCTTCAGGGAGGAGGAGAGGCTTCGGGTGCGGGGAGGTCGTGTGGAGTTAAAGTCAGTGAGTGCCTTTCTCTGTGTGTGTGCCTGTCGTGTGTTTGTCTGAGTGTTGCTGTGCCTTCCTCTGTCTGTGTGTGTGATGGTGGGTTGTGTTTGTGTCTGAGTGGCTTGAGTGCTTGAGTGCCTGCCGTGTGTGTGTGTGCGCCGTGTGGTGTGTGTGGTAATGATGAGTCCTGCGTGTGTTTGGTTGAACTCTTTCCAGCCCCACCAGCCCGAGTCCGTGGAGGTAGGGAGGTGGGAGAGTAGCGGGGTCCTCCTGCGCCCGAGTCCGTGGAGGAGGGTGGGGGAGGTAGCGGTCCCCCTCTCAAGCCACTCCCCCCCTCCCTGTCAAACCGCCACCACCCTCCCCACCCCCTCTCCGGCTCGCCCGCTCCCTACAGACCGCTGAGCGGTCTGTGTATCTCGCGCACCGCCCTGTCATCAGTGCGGTTGCCTGACTCTGGGGAGCGGGGCCTTAGCCTTAGTCGTCGCTAGAGCCACTGATTGAGTATCTTGCTGAAGCAAGGTAAGTCCTGAAAGCTGATCCTGTTGGTAGCCGTTCAGGACTGGAGTTGGCTACCCGTAGCCTAGTTTAAACAACACGAGTCTTTTAGTAGGCCTGTAGAATCCATTACGGGCTGCGTTTTCTGTCTCCACATGGAAGGATTGTAAAAATTTTTGAATCGGTAACGATTATCCATTACACTCAAGTTAAAAGCAGAGAGAACAATCATTTTGTGGTAGTTATTTTTGTGCTCCTTATTGAAATAGCCATCTGATGAACACCCAGGCTTTTTAAGATGGCCGATGCTCTATAAGAGGTTCATGGCGAAACCAAATATTACAAAAAGTCCCCTATTTCTATTTGGCCAGAAACAATAACGTAAAAAAAGTGGTGATTGTTGCTAAAAATCATAAAAATGTATTAAAAATATAATTGCGATAAATCTTTGTGAATTGGTTGATTTCTACCCTGTGGCAGACTCAAATCTTCTGACCATTTTGAATTTGTTTAAAATAGCACTAGAAGGGATCCATTATTTTTTCATACAGTTCTACTTAGTTACGTTCGAAGGATGCGTTTCATTTTCACTCCTTGTACTTTCCGGCCGACATTCCACCAACCGTAAAGAATATCAGTTCCATGTTATAACATGCAATACAAATGTGTACCTAACACCTGGTTGACCAGTGCCCATCGCCTGGGTCGAACCGTCCTAACAACAACCGTCTGGGCGAACCAGTCCTACTGCTGGGCGAACCAGTCCTACCGTCCGGGCGAACAGTCCTACCGCCTGGGCGACCAGTCCTAACCACCGTCTGGGCGAACCAGTCCTAAATAAACGACTACCGTCTGGGCCGAACCAGCCTAGACCGCTGGGCGAACAGTCCCTACCCTACCCGCCGGGCGAACAGTCCTCCTATACCGTCGTCGAACCAGTTCCTAACCTCCTGGGCGAACCATCTCCTAACCGCCTGATTCGAACCAGTCCCTACCCGCCTGGCCGAACCATTCCTAACGAACCGCTGGGCGAACCATCCTACCGTCTGGCGAACCATCCTATCGCCTGGGCCAACCAGTCCTAACCGCCTGTGCGACCAGTCCTACCCGCCTGTGTCTACCAGTCCATTGCTGGGCGAACCATTCCTAACCTCCTGGGCCGACCAGTCCTACTACAAACCCCGACCGCTGCTAACCCATTCCAAATCCGCGTCCTCCTCCCGATTGTTTAAACCAGGGGTCCAAAGACTGGCCACTGTTCAGCCCCTGTGTTTGAAGCATGAAATATCCATAAACCCTGGCTGTTGGTGGCCCTTGAGTACTGATTTTGAGACCCCTGGTTTTTAGACCAAATCCGCTTCCCTTGCCCTACAAAAATCCATCTGTGGATTTGGCAGGAACAAGCAATCACAGCGCGGATCGCTTCAAATCCGCCATTGGGGGGGGGAAACATTACAAACAGCCGGTCGGATTTTAAGAATCCATACGCCGTATTCCACTCCGTGCGCGTTGTTAAAAAATTCACACATGGATTTACTTCGAGAGATTCAACCCCCCCGGGGGGCCCCCCCATCATCCCGATTCAGCCGTGTCCACTTTTTTTAACAGATCCGGGCCCGGATTTTGGATTTGATCTCGAAATAACACGATAGATTCCGAACACCTGAGATTGCCTTTTGGATACTAATCGTGAACATCCCCGTTGCAACGGAACCGTACATCCAATCGGGGCGGAATCCAAGTCCTAAAAAAAAAAAAATCCACCCATCCCCACTCAGTCAAGAACCAAAACGAAAAACAAACATGTTGTGTGAAGAATAAATGCTAGTGACAGGGCAACGTCTAGTGCATGACAATCATTACCTCTCCAACCCCCAACCATCACAGTCTGAATTGCAAGCTCTGTGAATCGGCCTTCCCGGTTGTGCAACGGATCTGTGTGCAGTTCTGCATACTCTATCCTCGCTGTATTCGAATATATATTGTACACAATATTTGGATTATATCACTAGAACCACAGTGATTGGTTGAGGCTGGATTGTGAGCATGTTTGTAAAGTGATGCAGCTTTCTTGCCTCTTTTTCCCACCACAGCTCAATGTTTGAAACGAAACAATCCATCACACCTGCCAGAGAAGATCAGCCTGAAATGAGGAATTAAACAGCTGTGATTTTTATATGCGTTTCAGAGATTTCCTCCAAAGGATGTCTGGGTTAAATGCCTTGCTTATTTTAGTACTGACATTAATCTTTGCTGATAAGATGGGGAGTCCACTATTGTAGACGGCAGACTCTGCTTCCTATTTCGGTCTATTCTCTGTTCTATGTTTTCGAGTAGATTACCGTAATACATAACATATATGGTGGAATATTTCTTCTGTCTGGTGGAGCGTTTCAAGAGCACTAAAGAGAGACACCGCCCCCCAGAACCGATTCTAATACAATTGGATATAATAATAATAGCAATGTTCTTGTATAGCTCTGCTATTTTATTAGCGCTTTTACAGAGAACAATTTTGTGCACACGTCTGCCCCGTAGATACTTATCAATCTTTTTTTGTGGTACCTGATGCCAGGTGATGAAGTGACTCTCCCACGTTACAAGAACCGACACACGGAATGACCGGTTGCCCTGCTTCAAACAGTGCCAGCCCTGAGCCTCTCTGTTTCCCAGCCAGATTGGGGATTAATCACCTCATACAGTCCTATGTTTACTACAGCTAAATAGGCCTATCGTTTCTTCTCGGCACTCGAAGTGCTTGTGTATAGCACTGCTTAGTAAACAGGGCCCCACTGTTTAATTGTCACCACCAACAAATCTAACCTCAACACAACCCTGTCCTCCATTGTTCTCCTAACTTTTCTGTCATTATGGTACATGTCTATTTAAAGCAGTATGTGGGCGTTTCAAAGGTTTTTCCCTCACAGTTTTACATGAATTGATTTGAAAGGATCCTTCTCTGGCCCACCATGGCTTCCTCCGTGCTCTAAGCGACAACACTCACCAGCTACATTAGGTGTGACACTGTGTTGCCATTGGTGACCTCATGCATCTAGATAACGGACATTTTATTTTTTTTGCCTCCCAGCCGGGTTCACCAGAGGCTTGGAGAAGCTCGTGTACCCTGTCATTAACTAAGGGCTAGACATTATTCATTTATGGATTTCTTCTAGCGCCGTTCCTATTTGTTTGAATTTTCAGACATTGCATTCAAAGAGTCCCCTGGCCTTGCGTGCTCGGGCTGCATGTTATAAAAACAACACAAACGCAGCTCCAAATTTCTGCTGCGATGTAGGACGAAAATAATCTTTTGAATACACCTGCAGTGAAGTCAAAAGACACGCAGCGTCTTTCATCCATCACATTCACTCTGCGCGTGACAGCCTTCCTCGATGAAATTTGCTGTCCCTTCACCTTGCCTTATATCCTTGCATCTGCTTTTCCTTCACACTGAACGTTCCTTGTTGTAGCAAACAGTGAAACTTAATACGAGTGATTGCTTCTAAACTCCTTGTTCGTCTGAGAGAGAGAGAACTATGGGAGCTCGGAACCAGATATCACACGCCCAATATTTGCCTACAAGAACTCTTTCGACGTTCCTCGTGCTCCGCTAGGGAAAATACGTCATTTGCCATGAAACACGACGTTATGCATTATCCAATTAACTCTATAACATAGCTGACGTCAAAACATTTTTTGTTTCTTGATGTGCTTGTAGGCCAGGGGTTCTCAATCCAGTCCCCTCCCCCCCCCCCCCCCCCAAAACAGGTCAGTTTTCAGGATTCCAACTTCACCCAGGTATCTCCAGTCAAAGACTGAAGCCACGATTGATGCCAACCTGTGCTGACGCGTAGACTGATGAGCGACCTGTGCTGAAGCTTAGGACTGGCTGTACACCTGTGCTGAAGCTGGGATTCCTGAAAACTGACCTGCTTATGAGTCCGTGCAGAGCATGCGTTCACTATTGATTTTTTTATGCATTTCTAAAAACTATTCTCTATCTCTGCGATGTCCACAGTACCTTTACACTACGTTTCCTATTCTTTTTGGATGTCACATCAAACCACGTCTGAACGGACTGACGTGATCACCGGAAAACGAAATGTTAGCGCCATGGAACTACTCCATGGAATGTTTTATTTGAGCTTGCAGTTAAAATAATGGCGTAAAGGCACATATGGGTTAACTAAAAAATATATTATTATATATTTTTATTTTTAATTCCCAAGTTTGAAGCGGGGGTCTCCTGAAGATGAACTGTGTTACTTTCCGCTCCGGGACCCCCCTGCTACAGATGCTTCCTCCGTAGGGGCTGCTGGGATTATCTATGAGTTTAAAGGTCCCGGCTCACACGGACCACAATATGAGGTTCCCTCGGATGACCTCATGGCTTGCTATGGACCGTGTGACGCGGCACTTTTAACAACACGCCTTAGATTAGGCACACAATTCTTTGCTGAAAGGATCCAGCACCGCTGTGGAGGTAAATCTCTGGAACAGGGGGTCACCAGAGATTAAATTACCCACTTCAAGACCCCCTGCTTCACATGTAATAATATAGCTATATTTTTTTTTTAATTGATCCCGTATGTGCTGCTTTAACGCTTGTCACACATGCATTTATTTATAAAATGTTTCACCAGAGAATAATACATTGAAGATTGCCTCCCGTTTTCATGTATTGCTGACATAAGTTATAAAAATATACATGTTACCCATTATATTTTACAGACTTTCATTGACATTTAGAGACATGGGGCCATGCAGAGAGCATCAGCGATGTTAATTGGCGAATTTATTAAAGTAGCTTTTTTTGGAGGTTTTATCTTCTCCATATCAGAAGTGGTGGCGAAATTCTGCTATGTTTTAACATGGATGGCGTGTGGCTGAGTTTAAATGGCCGATGCCGCTTCAGCAACGTGTACAAAACAATCGCAGTCCTTTTTTTTTTTTTTCCCTTTGCATGGCCGCGAGGGCACGTTCTGCCAGTTTTTCTGGTCGAGGCAAAGGAGACAATCGCCGCCATTTTAATTGGCGGCGAACAGCCGCTAGATGCCGTCGCGCCCTCCTGCATACGGATATTTTTAAAACTGGCGAGATTGAGGTTCTCGCCGCCCCGAGGCGAGTTTTTCAAATAGACAAGAAACATTTGCGGCGTGTTTTTTTTCCGACTTTCGCCATTTTCTTCCTGCTTTTCTTCTGCCGTTTTCTTTTCCTCCCAAAATGGCTATTTCGAATAGCGCTGCTCTCTGCATAGCCCCATATATGTATTAGGGGTAATTTAAAACAGTTGTAGAAAAGATTAATGTAAGCCAGTTTAAGTCTTGAAGACTAAAGACTGGTGGCGGCTGTGAGAGTCTACGTAAAGATTGTCCGACCCCATTTGGGTCACGTAGATACGTAGGACGCCAGATACTTGTTGAACCTTAGGACCTGAACAGTCCTTTTGCAGGCAGTCTCAGATGTGGCTGCAGGTGGTAGGTGTGAGGACTTGTTCGGTAGGCGGTAGCTTGCCCATAGATTATTTGAAGTACAAGACCGGAAAGGTGAATGACTTTGCATCTTAACTCAAGTGATGCACACTCTTTGTTCTTTGAGCTTTGCAATGAGGTGTCTTGCTAGTTCATATGAGAAAAAAGCGGCATATTTAGTTCTATATGTGCGTTTGGGGTGCTGTACCCTATATTAATTCCCCATCAGGCCTGTCCCTCCTAGGCATCCTCAAGGTATGGACCGCCATGGGCTGTAGGTGTCCTCGTTTGGCAGAGGAAGTAATCATTATGGTGGGGGGGGGGAGGGTGCGGTGGATGCTGAAGGCTCCTTGTTTGGGCTACTAGGGTGCCGTCCATAGGGACGAGTCTGTTCCTAACAGTCTATACGTGACATAGCATCAGATTTCGATGCTGTCTTTCTGCAGCAGGCTTAAGGGTGACTTGTTTCTATAAGTACACCCAGTTTGCAATAGGTTTTGATGCCTTGACCATCATTGTCACTGTAGTACACAGGTCGTGGTATGGAGTAAGTGAAAGCAAACTGCAGATAAATTACAGTACCTGTATTGGACCATATTTTTAGAATTATAGCAATAGTTTTTTCCTGTAGACATGCATTTCTCTACTTCTTTGCATTTCTGACGTTATATTTTTTCAGACTTTAAATATTTATGTAGTTAAAAAAGTGCCAAAACTCTTCACACCACAACTCTCCACCGTACGTAACTAAATACCACTTGTGATACATTCATTCGTAGACACAGTCGCAAACCTTCCTCTTCTTATCCTCTTGTGGCTTCGCACTGCAGCCAGGGGATTCGGGGTAGTGAAAGCAAATTTCCATGGAAATTCTGGGTAATTACACTCTTTACTTCTCATCCACTATTTAACCACACGGACCCTAATAACGTATGATCCGCCGTGAGAAGTGAAGAGTGACCCTGTGTGTTTCATCTTCATTTCATTACCCAAACCTCTGCACTGACAAGCACTCTATGCAAAAGATAATGGGACATACAGTGTTTGCAGACCCGTCTGGGACATGTGCTGTGCCACAAGTATATTTCTTTTACTGTATTTGTATCTGAATTTTGCTTGTAACGCTAACTGTTTTGAGAATTTAAAATGGCATTTTAATTAACACTCTAAGTGGAAAAGGGGGAGCACAATAAACTCCATATAAAGGACAATGCTCCGTGATTTCACCTGTACACCTCGAAAACCTTCTCCTATAGAAATATACCCTCAAATCCTTAACAGATTTGTCGGTTTTAACTCAGTGCTGATCCACCAAATCTGCCATGGATACACCCGTGGAAGGAATTCTAGAACCCACTCCACAGATTGAATCTACGACGGGTCGCACAATCACGGTGAGTGTAGTGGTATATATTAATCGGCGCTTTTTGAGATTGATCCGCCTGAATCCACGGACCAAGTCCGGCCGATCTACACCCCTCCTTTATTTGCATTCAGCCCCGTATACAATGATCCCCCAAGTACTTGTAGCGTTTGGCATCACCAACCCGACTCGGTACATGCTGGGTACTGCTGGTACCTCTGGGTACATGCTGCAGACATTTCAGCAGACAGCTAATGGCCCATCGGATTACTTCTTGGGTCCTTGGCAGTCCCATTCAAAATTGGGACTGCCCAGGGGACCCCTGCGTGTTATCCGTGGGCAATTGGTCTCTGCAGAACTGTCACTGACATGTGCAGCATTACCCATCATGTACCCAGCATGTACCCACTTACCTGATCTTGTTGGTATAGCCCAGAATTTTCCAAGGCAGTTTAGGCCAGTTTTAGATACGTGTACCGACGCACCTGTAACTTGTGTCACATTTTTTTTTTTCACTCAGTCGCCTGTGTAGAAGGTATTTTTATATAGAAAATGTTCTCTTCCTTTCTTGTTAAATTGCAAGACCGACATACCCGAATTTACTTAACTTATTGATTCAGGACTGGCGGCAGCTCCTCCTCTGTTGATACGTGTTTTTCAGTGATGGTGTTGTATTAATATTTAGTCTTTTACAATCCTTGGGGCCCAGAGTACTCAACGATGTACCGGTAAATCGGAGTTACAGTAATATTGCAACCCCTGTACAACAAATCTACAGGCCGCTTTTACTTCAATTTTATTACTAACGTCATTAGCATTGCTGCAACATAATTACGGCTGCGCGAATATTTTAAGCTAAGAGACCATGACGTGATAATCACAAACGCCTACCGATAAGATCATCCGTTTATACAATGCGATAACATGGGGGTGAGTATGTAGTATGTTTTCCAACATAGGGTATGGAATATAAATAATGCATTGCCGTATGGTGGAAAAATAATAACCTTTTGCAGTGTGCATTACCAAGGTATAACACCGTAACCGAGGGTTATATTTTGGGTTACACTATACTTGGCTAACCCCCCCCCCCCCCCTTCTTCACCACACACCCCCCCCCACCTTGGCTACCTAATGCCGTTCTATACTGTGCTGCCGCCATATCATGCGAAAGGCGCGTGCACGGGCCTTCTGCTGGATTCCATGTCTATACTGTGTGCGTATCTGTGTGAGTAACAGTGTTTGTGTGTGTTTTATAAGTGTGTGTATAGTGTATGTTGTATGGGTGCGGTGTCTTAATAATTACACACATATTCTTAAAAAAAAAACTTATAACATTTTTATTTTTACACCTGTGTAGACAACAAATACTACCCACACACATATAATACATTACAACCCCACATATCCACACACACCATACATCATTGACGCAGACAGCGGCGCGAAAGAATAATTCTTCATCTTTCGCCGCTTCTGTCGTCTCCCTCGCTCCCTGCCGCGCGCGCGGCCCCTGTAAGAAGGCTATACCGATCAGCCACTACCAAATCCCCCGCGCGCCGCACGCCTCCAGCACGACCGACGGCACTATAGAACGTGCCTCGTGGCTATTACACATTCTCGCACGTTTGACTAGCCGCTAAAGCAACAGGGTTATAACCGCGACAGACAACCTCCCCTGTAGGGCCCAACCACCTCCCCGGGGCTTTCCTAAATTCATCTGTAATGCGTTTGTCCTCCTAATCAGGGTAGATTTTGAAGGAAAATTCGGAACTCTGCACGAAAATGGGCTAAATTCTTTTTGTAGGAACTGAAGTATCCGACCAAGTCGCCTCATAATCCATTTATTTTATGGGACAAGCCTGACAGATAGTCAAAGACTTGGCTCCCCTAAACCCGTATGCAAGTTATCAAGTTGACCTCCAATGAAAATGCCTTTATGATTAGTCTAGTCTGACATTCTTTGAAATAAATGTAAAAAAAACATGACAAAAGCAAACGAGATGTACGGGTTTCTCTCTCCTTACTAACCCTCTAATAATTGAAACCTCTTTTACTTTGAACATTTAAGGTGACGGTGAAATCAAGTACGTCCTATTTTCAACTCAATAGGTCATTAAATGAATGGAATTACTACTTGAATGGAATGGTTGCATCCTGATCCCATTCTTGAGTCATACGACGTATCAGGAGTTTCTCACCGCAACTTGTGAGCCTATTTATCTGGTTAATTTGAACTCGGATCTGCATGTTTACAGTACCAGAACCACGTAGACTACCCTTGTTTACTTTGATATCGGGAAAAAACCCCCCCCTATTGTGTTTCTCCACAATTTTGACTGCTTCTAATTGGACCCTACCAGCTTACCATCCCACTAACACAGCATTAGCAACTGCTTCTATAGAGGGGTTCCCTTTTCATGGCCTATTAGCGACAGATCTTGTATTCCTTTGGGTCATATTAGGCCCATTGGTGACCAATATAATTCTGGAGCACATTCACAATACGGGAAGTGAATCAAATCTCTCTTCAAGTAGAACCTTATATGCTATCTTCCTCTCTTGAACTAAAAGCTATTTTTCCTGCCTTTCAACATATCTAAGTACTGTAATTGAAGCCCTTCGGATTTACACATATTTACTGTAAAACCTAAATGTTATTAATCTTTATCATTCCTAATAGTAGATGACGATAACTGATCAACATATGACACAAAACCATGATCCTTTTTTCAAAATTATTTCCCCAATGATTCAACATTCAGATATCCATGTGGAAAGTATTTTACCCTATAGATTCAGTAACCGGTGGCGCCCCCTTGAGCACATACATCAAACTAAGCATTGCCTGTAACGCTGGTCAGTCTCCTTCACCTCGAGTTGTTCACGCGTGTTCTGCCCACAGACCAGACTACCCCCAATACTGAGGTTGAAATGATTAAACCACGCCCCCCAGTAGTGAGAATCGTGCCCGGATTGGGATTTGGTAGTTGCATGCCAGGGTACCAGTGTAGGTAAGTGTACTTGCCAGATCCGGGCGTAGAGAAGGTGCCGCCTGAGTATGGTCCGAGAAATGTCGAGGGTCACTAGAGTTCGTGTTTAGTAAGCTCCAAGTGCCTATTTCGAGGGGTCCGAGAGGTACCTATTTCGATGGAAGCCGAGTCGAGATGCCATAGACCGCAAAGCCAAGCCGGTTTGGTATGCGAAGCTGAACCTAGAGGAGCTGGGCACAGTAATTACACACACTAGCCACGAACTAATGCAGAGCGCGGGTGGAGAGGATCACATGTAATAAAGTGCGGAGGACTCTATGAGTAAGGGCTAGCAAGGGCCGCCAGAGCCTTGGATAGGGCACGGGGTTACTGACATGGTTTGCTGCAGGTAATGGTAGGAAAACCTGAGCCTTTGGAGCTGAGATGGCCGGTGGCGGAGTTCCCGCGGTGCGTGCATAAATTAGTTGCGCGCGTGTGCTCGTCAGAGGAGCGACAACGAGTCCAGTGTCCGGATGGCGTGCGTTCGGGCTTCATGGGTGTCGAGAAGCCCATGTGCCAACTTGACGAGGAGACCCGCAGCTTATCTTATAGTAAGGATGGCCCGCCTGGGCGGGTGTAGCCCTGCTCCTTACAGTAAACCCCCCCTCGAGCGACCGTCCTCAGTACGATCCTCCAATGTTTGTGGTGAAACTGAGGATGAAAGCGTCTGAGCAACACTGGACATGAATCTGATCAAAGGGAACCCAGGTTTCGTTCTTCCTGCCATACTCCTTTCAATAGATTAGAACTGTAAACGACCTCTGAAAAATCGAATCTAGATGGCCTGGACCTCGAAACTCAGGTATGACCTGTATGGAGATGGGTTTAGACCTTGGGACTTTGGATGGGAGCGGGTGCTCTGGGTGAGGGTTTGAGGCCAAGAAAACTGGTGACCCTTGGAATCCTCATGGTGGAAGGAAGTTTCAACGTTAAGGTACTGTGTTACTGCTGCTCTAGAACCTTGAAGGGTCCCAGGATTTGAGACGTTTCGGGGTAGGATTTGCTGGTGGGATTTTTGCCGCACCTCATTTCCTGCTTTTATTCATTGCCTTCTGACGATGCCGATCGGCTTGACTTGTAACCTTTGGGACACGCGTCGAGTGGCAGATTAATCCTTCTCCAGATGTGGGGTGGGGTGGGGGGTTGGGGTGTGGGGTTGAAAGAAAAGGATACCCCGCGTATCCGGCTGCGGGTACAACCCCTGAATTCCCTACTGGAGATGGCATCGAAAGAGCGTGTGAAAACTTATTTCCAAAAAATGGAGATTCTGGGTATATCCTTGTGTGAATTGAGCACACAATGCTGCCCGGGTAGTAAATCTGTCCATCGCAAGTCCTCAATAGAAAACTCTAGATTTGTTCACGATTTGGTTCATCCTCTCGTCTGCCCGTTGGTTTGTGTGTGGTAGCGGAGAGAGAAGAGAGGGGTGATGCAGAGCGATTGGAGAAGGCCGCCAAATTTGGAAATACTATTGAGAAACCCCTTTCGTCCCAATGGAGGTGGGCATACCCGTGGAGTCTAAAGATCTCTTTGAAATGTCCGCCAGAACCGGCTAAAGGAGAGCCTTGAGTGGGATGAAGTGCTCCTGTTTCGTGAAGCGCCCGACACGAGTATGGTAGTCATTTCCCTAAGGGTGGGGTTCAACTATGACATCCTGAGATGTTGTCTGGACGTTCGGGATGGGTAACTGGAGCAGAAAACACGAGGTTGTGACGAATGGTCTTATTTGTGTTTTTAGGTGCAAGTAGAGCAGCTGGGTGAAGTCTGAACCTCATCACCATCTTGTGCCAGCAGGTTCTTCTTCCGTGAGGAATGCCCCATCCAGAATTTTCTGCCGAATTGTTGCTGTTTGTACAAGTCACCCTCCGAACCTCTACGCCACCTGGATCTGGAGATTGAGCTTTTGATGATCTTGTCCATATCGATAATTAGCAGAAATGAATATTTGCCAGAAATTGGTTTCGGATCTCTCCACCTCTCCTCTGGGAGAATTCAGATACAATGGCATTGGCCTTAAACATCTCTTAGTCCTGGTATATATGATAGACGTGTTGAACCTCGAGAAGAAAGTGCCCCGCCGGCCGACCGACCCCAACGCGGGCCTCCCTTCATATATAACAGTTTTTATGGATCATAGGATGGAATGGGTACCGAGTGCCCTCGAGAAGGTGTCTCCTTTGTGAAGGTCCATCTTTATGGCCCAAAAGCGCTCTGTTCCGCCATCAAAGTTTTTTCTCACCGAGAATTGTTTTTAGAAAAAACCTCATGGGTGTAATTTATCTTGATGTCCAGCTCTTTGGAGAGTACGCACCGGCTCTTGACTCTCCGAAGCATCCACCTCATATGACGGGAGGGACGTGTCCGGATGGCGAAGGGAGTTCGTAACAAGGTAACGTTTGAGTGTCTCGCGCAGGGAAGCCTCGGCGGCAATGGAGGGTCGGCGTTTTTTGTGAGATCAGTACTGGGTGGCACAATGGAGGCAATCCTAAATAACACTTCCTTTAATAATTAATGGCTAATCCTAGAAAGCTTTGAATAGCCTTCAACGTACTGGGCTGGGGCCATTCCAGTATGGTCCTTCAGTTCTCCGATAACATGCTGAAGCCTTTGTCTTGATAATTTAACCTAGGAAGCTGTGGACCTCTGGTGGAGACAACTTTCTCAATTTGGCATAGAGAGATGAGGCGAAGACGGGCACGCCTAGTGTGTATACATGTTTCTGCGGGTCTTGGAAAAAGATCAGTATTCCTCTATAGATGATTCAAAAACCTTAAGTATCGTCCCGGAAGACCTCGTCATAAGTCATGGAAAACAGCTGGGCCATTGCAGGCCAAATGGCTAACAGTCCATAGTGCCCGCTGCGGGTGTTCAATGCGGTCCCTTTCCGCGTCCCCCCCCATCTATCTGGAAGCCCGAGGTCCCGTGTTGATATTGCCTCAGAAGTGTCACTCGCCCTCTTTCCGCCGACAAGTCTTTTCTTTTCTTACTTTCTTTTGGAGAGCATAAAACGTGGCCTCATGCAGTAAGCCCGTAAGCTTTTCGCATTTTAATCGCCGTTTTTTTGTTGCCCTCTATTCAGTACCCAGATAAGTGGAATTACCGGCAACTTTTATTCGAAAAAAAAATTTTCGCCCGCCCGGCTGCCGATAAGCCACTTATCGGGACTTTTTTTTCCCGCCTGAATTCAGTAAGCCCCGATCAGCTTTTTTGTGCTGATCGGCAGGCCAGATTGGAGATTTTATGGCCAATCCACCCCGCCAACTAAGTTGGCAACCTATTGCTAAGGAGAAGCATCGGCAAGGGCGACAACTTAGGAAAAACACAATTTTTCCTGCCTGTGTGATTGCCGGGGGTCTCCGGAGCTGCTACCCGCACCGAGCCCCCCCGCATGCTCCTGAGCAGGAAAAGGTCATGTTAAAAGCCACTTCATTACCTTACGCTAGCCGCTAAGCAATGAAGGGGGTTACCCCCCGTGCCCACCGTTTATGTGGGTAGCGGGATGGGTGAGGGGGGTATTTGGCCCTGGGTGTGAGTTTATGGACCTTGCAAGTGGGGGGATGCTGGGGGGACACTTAACCCTTCACACCGTAGGCGGTTTATACTCGCTACGGTCCTGAAGGAGTTGGCCTCCCGCTTACCCACCGCAATCCCTAAACAACCACCGTTGGGGCTAGTGCCCCCTTCACACACCCCCACTACCCACAATAAAAAAAAAACACCCCAGCCCAAATAACGATTAAATAAATAATTAATAATTATATATTATATAATATATAATAATATAACTATATAATATATATATATATACATCCACAACAACACCTATACCCCCCTAACATACAGTATATAATGGCAGATACTATTACCCGTTATCCCAATGACTAATAGTGGCAGTTGTCCATTTACAATACTTTACCCAACAAAGACTTTAAATACATATAGCACTCACCCCTATCCCACTGCCCACGATGAAGGGCATCCTCATCTTCATCCTGCCCATCGCCCCATCCCTTCTGCAAAACAACACACTAATTACAACATCCAATAATGTCCCCTAACCCCTTAATCACCATAGCGGTTATATTAACCGCTACAGTTATTAAGGGTTAAGCCCATCACCCAGCATACCCTCCCCTCCAAGCCCCCAACCACCCTCACCCAATCCCACAGGTAGTCCTACCAATACCCTTGGCCTAATACCCCCCCCCCCCAGCACTACGTGACAAATGTGCCAAATAACTATATCCATCCACTAGGGATATACATTTATTTGGCCATTATTACACATTCAATAACTTAAAATGTAAAGAAAATTGTACTAACCTATCAATAAAGTCTCCGTCGCCAGCATCATCCTTGGGTCCTTGCCAACATTATAATAGCCACACATTTCGACTATCTAACATAACACTGAAACCCCTAATCACCTTATCGGGTACTAACCTGACAAGGTATAAGGGGTGAAGCCATCCTGCAATGCCTACAACAGTTCCTGACATAACATCTCATGGAAATAAAAAACCCAATTCCTACCAATCCATTTCAATCATTCAATCTTCAGCTCACAGTGCCTCATAAACTTGCATTTACAGTGTATACATGTAGCATAACATTTGTCTGTACACCAAACGCTGCAAATCAATGTTACAATACATACTGCCAACTCCAATCGCCATCATCACAGTATCTTATTATACACTAATCTCACATCATGCAATGTACGCACACATCAATTACACCCACTTCCCTAAACAATTAAAATACCATCCTACCAATTACACAATGACTAAAGCATCCTAAACAGAGACACTTCAAACATAGAAAAAGTACACCACCAAAATACATAACTAAAGCAAGGCTTTCCATATCCTACTGTACGGCCTGAAGCCAAACTTACATCTGTCTAAAATAAAATACATTTCCCACACTCAATGCATACCACAATGATTAACATACAGCAATTAAGAAGCTTTAACAACACTATCATTCTTACCCTGTAAATATCTGTACACATACATACAGACATACACGTGGGAAGAAATGAATGTCATTTAAAAAATGAAAACATGAAAAAGCAACACAAAAAACAGTTACTTACGTACATTTCTTTATTAACTTACCATTACTTGCACCCACCGACGCCCTTGATCACTTACCACACCAATCCACACACCATCCACGACACCATCCGACACGGATCCCACGAACAATCCAGAACAAATCCCAACAATCCAAACCAGGACCATCCACATGACAAGTTGCCAGCAACATCGCAGGAACAAAGCCGAAGAAATCCCGAAACAATCCACGACACGATCCGAACAGAACCCATAAAGAAAAGACAAAACAAATAATTCATTAAAATAATAAAACAGCACAATCAAGGGTTGTACTAGTTTTTATTCTTATGAATCTGTATTACAATACGCTTGTCCGGGTCATCTTGACTCCGTGCCACGCCTGGTCTCAATCTTCAGGAGTAGGTCCCTCCTCCTCGTCATCTGGCCTTCAAAATGAGACGACATAGGCTTTTATAGGCCTATGACGTCACATTTGTCGTCATATGGTTCCCACGGCCCTGATTGGGCCGTGAAAACCATCGTGTTTTGGCCGATGTAAAAAATTGATGACGTCACTTAAGGGCAATGCAGCAAAGACATCAGAATGGCTTTGCTGCTATTGCCTTAAGAAAACGTCATGAAATCACCATGGCCGGAACTCACTGTACTTGAACCAATCAGATAGGGATGGAGTTCCCCCGCTCTGATTGGCTGGCTTACTGTGAGTCCGGCCATGTGTCATTTCATGACTGTTTCTTAAAGGCAATAGCAGCAAGAGGACAATTCTGATTGCTGTGCTGGCATTGGCCTTTAGTGACGTCACTCAATTTTTTACATCCGCACAATCACAATGGTTTTTCACGCCCCATCAGGGCCGTGGGAACCATTGACGACAAATGTGACGTCATAGGCCTAAAAAGCCTATTCGTCTCATTTTGAACGGCATGAGCCGAGGAGACGCACCCCTCCTGAGATTGAGACCAGGGCGTGGCACCGGATCTCAAAGACCCGAACAAGTATTGTAATACAGATTCACTAAGATAAACTAGTACAACCCTTGATTGTCATGTTGTATTTTTTAATGTTTAATTTGTTTTTTTCTTTTCTTTATTGTTAACAATACAATAATGCCACTCAAATCGCCATACATCACAAGAAGTATATTATTTAATCCAATAAACTCACCATCAATGAATTACCACACATCAATTACATCCCTAAACAATTAAAATACCATCCATACCAATTACACAATGAACTAAAGCTATCCTAACAGAGAACAACTTCAAAACATAGTCAAAAGTACACCAACAATTACAATATACTAAAGCAAGGCTTTCCATATCCTACTGTACGGCCTGGAAGCCCAAAACTTACATCTGTCTAAAAATAAAATACATTTAGCACACATCAATGCATAGTCACAATGATTAAAAATACAGAATTAGAAGCTTTAACAACACTATCATTTCTTACCCTGTATATATATCTGTACACATACATACAGACATACATACAGTGGGAAGAAATGATATGCATTATAAAAAATGAAAACATGAAAAAGCAACACAAAAAACAGTTACATTAAGTACATTTCTTTATTTAAGTTACCATTACTTGCCCCCACCGACTCCCGTTGATCAGCTTACTCACGAACCAATCCACGACACCATCCACGACACCATCCACGACACAATCCAGGAACAAATCCACGAACCAAACCAGGAACCAATCCAAGAACAAGTGCAGGAACCAATCCAGGAAGCAAGCCACGAAGAAATCCACGAAACAATCCACGACACGATCCAGGAACAGGAACCCATAAAAGAAAAAAACATAACAAATTAAACATTAAAATAATAAAACATGACAATCAAGGGTTGTACTAGTTTTATTCTTAGTGAATCTGTATTAAAATACCTTGTTCCGGGGTCTTCTTGACATCCGGTGCCACGCCCTGGTCTTCAATCTTCAGGAGGAGGTCCGTCCTCCTCGGCATCTGCCTTCAAAATGAGACGACATAGGCTTTTAAAGGCCTATGACGTCACATTTGTCGTCATATGGTTCCCACGGCCCTGATTGGGCCGTGAAAACCATGTGTTTTGGCCGATGTAAAAAAATTGATGACGTCACTTAAAGGCAATGCCAGCACAGCCTATCAGAATGGCTTTGCTGCTATTGCCTTTAAGAAAACGTCATGAAATGACACATGGCCGGACTCACATGGCTTACCTTTAAAATCTGTACATCATACATACAGACATACTACGTGGGAAGAAATGATATGCATTATAAAATGAAAACATGAAAAGCCACACAAAAAATCAGTTACATTAATACATTGTCTTTATTAACTTACCATTACTTGCCCCACCGACGCCCTTGATCAGCTTACCACACCGAATCCACCCCATCCACGACACCATCCAGGACACACTCCCACGACACAAATCCAGGAACAAATCCCAACGAACCAAACCAGGACACCATCCAAACAGTGCAGACCACTCCAGGAACAAGCCCGAAGAAATCCACGAAACAATCCACGCACGATCCAGGAACAGAACCCATAAAAGAAAAGAACAAAAAAATTAACATTAAAATAATAAAACATGACAATCAGGTTGTACTAGTTTTATTCTTATGAATCTGTATTACAATACTGTTCCGGGTCTCTTGACATCCTTGCCACGCCCTGGGTCTTCAATCTTCAGGAGAGGTCCTTCCTCCTCGGCATCTGCCTTCAAAATGAGACGACATAGGCTTTTATGGCCTATGACGTCACATTTGTCGTCATATGGTTCCCACGGCCCTGATTGGGCCGTGAAAACCATGTTTTTGGCCGATGTAAAAATTGATGACGTCACTTAAGGCAATCCGCACAAGACATCAGAATGGCTTTGCTGCTATTGCCTTAAAAACGTCATGAAATGACCATGCCGGACTCACATGGTACTTGAACCAATCAGAGTAGGGATGGAGTTCCCCCGCTCTGATTGGCTGGCTTACTGTGAGTCCGGCCATGTGTCATTTCATGACGTTTTCTTAAAGGCAATAGCAGCAAAGCCATTCTGATTGGCTGTGCTGGCATTGCCTTTAAGTGACGTCATCAATTTTTTTACATCGGCGCACAACACATGGTTTTCACGCCCATCAGGGCCGTGGAACCATATGACGACAAATGTGACGTCATAGGCCTAAAAAGCCTATGTCGTCTCATTTTGAAGGCATGCCGAGGAGGACGGCCCCTCCTGAAGATTGAGACCAGGGCGTGGCACCGGATGTCAAGAAGACCCGGAACAAGGTATTGTAATACAGATTCACTAAGAATAAACTAGTACAACCCTTGATTGTCATGTTTATTTTTTAATGTTTAATTTGTTATGTTTTTTCTTTCTTTATGGTTCCTGTTCCTGGATCGTGTCGTGGATTGTTTCTTGGATTTCTTCGTGGCTTGCTTCCTGGATTGGTTCCTGCACTTGTTCTTGGATTGGTTCCTGGTTTGGTTCGTGGATTTGTTCCTGGATTGTGTCGTGGATTTGTCCTGTATGGTGTCGTGGATGGTGTCGTGGATTGGTTCGTGAGTAAGCTGATCAACGGGAGTCGGTGGGCAAGTAATGTAAGTTAATAAAGAAATGTACTTAATGTAACTGTTTTTTGTGTTGCTTTTTCATGTTTTCATTTTTTATAATGCATATCATTTCTTCCCACTTATTTATGTCTGTATGTATGTGTACAGATATATATACAGGTAAGAAATATAGTGTTGTTAAAGCTTCTTTCTGTATTGTTAACATTGTGGCTATGCATTGATGTGTGCTAAATGTATTTTATTTTTAAGGATGTAAGTTTTGGGCTTCCAGGCCGTACATAGGATATGGAAAGCCTTGCTTGTATTGTATTGTTGGTGTACTTTTTCTATGTTTTGAATTGGTTCTCTGTTAGGATAGCTTTATGTTCATTGTGTAATTGTATGGTATGGTATTTTAATTGTAGAGGGATTTAATTTGATGTGTGGTATTCTTGTGGGTGAGTTTATTGTATTAAATAATACTCTCTTGTGATTATGGCGATTTGAGTGGCATTATTGTATTGTTACATGATTTGCAGCGTGTACATGCAGTTTACATGTTGCTACATGTTACACTGTAAATGCAATGTTTTATGAGGCATTAGCCTACAGATTGAATGATTAAATGGAATTGGTTAGGCAATTGTTTTTATTTCACTGAATGTTATGCATAACTGTTGTAGGCATTGCAGATGGCTTCAACCCCTTAATTACCTTTCAGGTTAGTACCCGATAAGGTGATTAAGGGTTCAGTTATGTTTATGATATTGAAATGTTGTGGCTATTTCTAATGTTGGCAACGGACCCCGGATATGCTGGCGACGGAGACTCTTTATTGATGAGGTTAGTACAATTTTATTTACATTTAACGTATTGAATTGTTTAATAATGGCCAAATAATGTATTATCCCTATGTGGATATAGTTATTTGGCACATATTTTACTGTATGTGCTGGGGAGGGGGTATTAGGCCCAAGGTATTTGGTAGGACCCCCCTGTGGGTGATTGGTGTAGGGTGGTTGGGGGGCTTGGGGGGAGGGTATGTGGGTGATGGTGGCTTAACCCCTTAATAACTGTAGCTGTTAATACCGCTATGGTGATTAAGGTTAGGGACATTAATTGGGATGTTGTATCTTGTGTTTGTTTGGCAGAGCTGATGGGCATGGGCAGGATGAGATGAGGAGGCCTTCAATCGTGGCAGTGGGACATGGGTGAGTGCTATATGTATTTAAAGTCTTTATTGTTGTGTATTATTGTAATACACTGCACTATTATCCATTTGTGGATAATAGTCATTCGCCCATTACTATACTGTATGTTGTGTATTGCTGCTATGTTTATTGGGGGCATTTGTCCCAAAAACAATAAACATGCTAACTATGCGTTAACCCCTTCATTGCCTTAGGCGCTATCCGCTATGGTAATGAAGCATCAGCTATTATTTTAATAATATTGTGCGAAGCAGGAGGCCCCCTGAGCTGAACGCATTTATTGTGGCTCAGAACCCCTGCCTCCCGAGTTACAGGCCCGGTTTGGGCCCATCGGTTTACATTGTGGACGCCATGTTATTGCGGACGCCTATAAACATGGCGGCGACACTGCCGACCCGATGACACTACCGGGCCTGTAACTCGGGAAGCAGGGGTCCCTGTCCACAAAGCAATGGCGTGCAGCTCAGGGGACGCCCATCTCCTGTCTCACTGTACGTAATTAAAAAGACATTCATGCTGCTTCATTACCGTTGCACACTAGCCGCCAAGGTAGGAACGAGTCTTTATTGATGTGTGTGTTTTTATTTATATACGATACATGTGCAAGGGTCTCCGAGACAGACACTTGGTTTGATCCGGGGACCCCTGCCCCCCAGATACAGGCCCCTTTATGGGGTGCCGTATCCCTCTGGTTTGTTTTACGGGGCCGCGGGTCACGTGATCGGGGACCTTTAAACGCCGAGGGATACCGGCACCTCATAAAGGGCCTGTATCTCGGGGCAGGGGTCCCCGGACCTCAAACAAACGCGGTCAGCTCCGAAGACCCCCTGCACTGTAAGTATGAATAAAAGTTGTTTTTAATACTTTTTTGGTGCCGAAGTTTGCGCTGAGAGAGCGCTTGCTCCTCAGCTGCAAACATCTATCGGCACCCAAAGGCTTTTCGGGAGCCTTATCGGGAGCCAGGCTGTATCGCCACAGCTCATCGGCACTTTGCTTTCGCAGTGCTTCAGCAGGGATCGAGGCGTGTTCGGCCCTTACTGAATACTGCGGGGCAAATCGCCCAAAAATCTTCCCATTGCGTGCGAAAATTTTGTATCGGGGCTTACCCTGCCATTGAGGACGTTAAAAAATCTTGTGTAGGGTGTAGTCTAATGATCCTTGTGTTGCTTGATTAAAGGGAAGTGAAAGATATCCTGCAGCACCCATTCAGGGTGACATCGGGTACTAACGGTCCAAGAATGGTGGAAAGGAATGCAATGTATGCTGGGGTAGTATGATGTCTGGGGACAGACCATTGTGGCAGAGCAAGGTGGAGAACGCAACTAGCCTTCGAATAAGTCTGGGGATGCCATCCAACTCACAGGATTGTCTGGGGAAGCTAGCAACATGTAGCATTAATTTGCTCTTAATGCAGCAACTGCTGGAGAGGGAAGGCAGCTGTTTTACACACAAGCACTGTGTTTGTGTTGGCAGTCCACCCATAACCGCTGTGCCTAAGATCTGACCAGCAGGGGCTGTCGAGGACGGAGGGGGGGTGAACAGAATGCAGAAGGTTTAACCTGTTCCATGACACCCTCACAAATGCTTATCAGGTTGTAGCCACCTTCTAAATCGAAGCTTAGAAAATGGTGGATCCTTGTTAGTCTGTCAATAAACTCGAGATGAGTTGGAGTCGGATAGGCGATTTTGAATGTGATGCGGTTCAGACCACTGTAGTCTACCAAGGTCTGGCGCGTCCTATTTTTTTCAACAACAAGAAGAAGAACCATCGGCACCAGGCAGGCGATGTAGAGTGCCGTATAAAACCTTTCTGGATTTCTCGCTAATGTATTCCGCCATGGCGGTGGTCTCAGGGACCGACAAGGATCAGTTTTGGATTTGGGGCAAGGATCGCCCCAGGAACCCGCGCGATGGTGCAGTCTTACCGGCGATGGCGGGGGTAAAGATCCGAGTAGGTCTTACTGAAGACGTCCCAAAGTTCCGCATATGCCTTCCAGGAAATTGGAAGAAAGTGGCGATCTCCAACCGGCAAGGAGGGTAGGGTCGTGCACTGCCTTGTTCTCTGAATTACCAGCAGGATAGACCCCGATCTCGCCAATCCATATGCGCGTGTTGATCTTCTGGAGCCAGGCAGACCGCAGTATAACTTGGACCATGGGTGGAGTGGGAAGACCTCGAACGTGATATGTTCGCAGACCGTACCTTCTTGGTCCCGACGATCAGAACAGTAGACATAATCAAGAACAGGTAAGTAAGCGGTCTCCAGCGAGATGAGGCCTGCTGTAAGGACTCCCTCGATGGCCTCTAAGCCTATGGGTGACCTCGATCATGGAATGTTGTTAAGTTTTGTCGAACCTCTGTCTATAAATTCCTCCGATCCCGTCGGGGACGCCGAGGGTGGAAACCAGGAATCCGTCAGACCCTCCAGGGTAAATCGATACATAATCATCTTTGGATCTTCCTGAAGGTGCTAGAAGTGTCTACGCCATGGAGAGCCCCACATTACTACATGTTGTACTTCTTCGTTCCGTCGCCTCATCGGACAAATCGTTAAATCTCTGTGTTCAGGGATCCCAGTAAAAGCAAGTCTCTATTCCCGCGACGACTGCCATCTGGGGCATTGGTCGGAGTATCAGGAGGTGGTCGGATAGCCGGGATTCTGAAACATGGAATGAACCCGGAGATAGCATGAGTACTGACCGGGGACGGCTGGCGTCTCTCTGTACGTCTCTTGCATGGTACCTGGTTCCACCCAATGCAATAGAATCAATCCTCCAGGGAGTCGGTCGAGGCTTGAGTCGCGAGTTTATCTTCACGAGGCTCGTACAACCCTGCAGAACCTGTACAGAGCCCTCCTCTGTCCACCGATCTCCGCCGCGATGGTCAAAATTCTAAAGCCTTTTTTGCTACGGACGCTACGCTCTGAGCAAGGTACAATCAGAGCAAGGCGCAGTATCCGTAGAGACGGAGTCGACACCGTTTGGATTCCCATCTTGAAGCGGGAGAATCCGTGTGTAAGACTCAGCCGTACACAGTCCCAGTATGGGGAAGCCCAGGCCAGGGCACTTCATGTCAAAAAGAAAAACTATAGCCCCCTTGAAGCGATCAGAGGTAAATGACTATGGGTCAGTTTCAAATGATCCGCAACCTCACATCCTTACCACTCTCACACTGCTCACACCTGATATACTCATCACACTCATCCTCACACACACTCACCACTCACACTCGATCTCACACTTCTGTTCTCTTTCCCTTGCCACTACACCTCAAACTCACGCCTGTCACACTTCTAGCTACCTACACCTTAACTTCACTACTTCAGCAACACATCACTACTCACCCTCTCCCTCCTTCACCTAACACCTTCTCAACTGGTCAGGAAAACCCCGCAAGCCTGGGGGTCTCCGAGTATGGTTTTAGGTGCATGAATCTTTGGTTCCGAGGTCGGTGCCCGCTTCATCCTAACTGGGGCGGTTTAGTCGCAGGGGTTTTCGTGGTATCATCTCGGGGGGACGCTCCTGGAGTTTGAGGGTTTGAGAGTTGTCTGCGTTATATTGGGCTACTTGGTCTCCAAGAGTCTTACATTGTTGTGTCAGTCGCCCGCAGTATTTGGGTTCATGTCGCGAGGGGCCTGCCATCGTTGGCCTGCAAATGTTATGCTGTTCCTGCCCGCAGACCAAACTAACCTGCAATCACTTATGTGAACGTGAGTAACCCATGCACCCAGTATGAGAGCGGCCCAGAGTGTGGATTTGGTAGTGTTTCAGGCCCGGGTACGTCAGGTAGGTAGTGTAATTTCCAGAGACGGTCGTAGAGAATGTGGCCGTAGTTGCTTCGCAGACAGTGGTCGAGGGTAACAGAGTTCCGGGTAGTAGAGGTCCAAGTGGTCGATTCTAGGTCCTAGAGGTAAGCTATGTCGAGTGGAAGCCGAGGTCGTCGCTGCTCAAGACAGCAGGAAGACAGCCAGTTCGGTAACGACACTGAACAATAGAGACCGGGTATCAGTATGAACCAGCACTAGGCAGACGACTAGGCAGATCGAGGTTGGAGAGGAATCACAGGTAATAGTGAGGTGACCAATGCGAGAAGGTGTCATAGCGAGAGGTTGCGGCCCGGCGTCCCTTCGTGATAGGCAGGGTTAATGACCTGGTTTGCGCAGGAATTGTAGGAGGAACCGAGCCTGTGCGCTGAGATGGCCGGGGGTCGAGTTACCCGGAAAACCGTGCCCGTGCATAATTAATTGCGCGTCGTCGTGCCCTTTAAGAGGAGCGACCCGCTCAGTCCAAGCGTCGTCGGCGTGCTTGAGAAAGTCCGCTGGGGGACGGAGGAAGGGCCATGATGTCCGCGCGGTGAAATAGTAGCCAGCAGCATCGGTATAGGTATGAAGGTCAATCGGCCGGGGCCGCGTGTGCCTGACTCCTGACGGGTTTATGCATTTTGCCCTTTCTCCTTACAGAACTGCTTCAACTCAGTACATTTGAGGGCTTCCTTGCCGTGACCGACATCTCGCTTCAGGTGTCCTGCCATCCACATTTCGCATGGGGTTGGTCTGGACTTGGCAGACCATTCTTAAAAATACAAAAATCTCTGCAGCATTCTTTAGGATATCTACTTTTATGTTTAGGATCTTGTCTGCTGCCTGAACCCATCCTTTCATTATTAAACTGAAGGTGGGGCCTCTCCAACTCAAACCCCGCAAAGATCTTCCTAATTAGTTAAACACCTGGTTCTACTTACCTCTTTATTTTAGCAGATAAACCAGTATTTTTTTTTGTTTCATTACTTTTGCACGTACCGACTCTTATTACTCATTGTTTCGCTATTTCACATCATTTGTTTCAAAAGAACATGGAACTGGTATAATAACCCTATGTATATGTAAGAAAAAGACTGTTTTGATTCAAGAGGTGTATCCAGGAAAATACTACAGTAATTTCCGGAATTATCATTGGGTTTGTCAACTTTTCTCGCCACTGTATGTACTGTAGAGACTAAGCAAATAAACTATTACCATATTTTACATAACAGAGATACCTTGACATCTTTTCGCATTTCTCCGCTTTATGATGTCATTATACGCCCTCGGGGTTTTAGATTAATAAATCATCACATACTTTTCTCATACACATCATCATATTTTGGCCCTTAACATTGGTGCGGACCTCATTTACAGAATGGTGAATAAACATCTTGATTAAATCAGAACCCTCGATTAAAAAAAATCCTTAAAAATATCATCTGGCGTCAGTACTATTTCTGTTGTTGTATATCTGAGGTATAGCCTTAGTGATGAACGGCTCCTCTCTTTAATTTTCATTGTCTGGTATTGATAAATATTAAGGAAAAATAGAGGAACGTTGCTCTCATGAGCGAGCATCTGCTACGCTGAAACCAGGATACAGAAGCCAAAAAAACCTTACCCCCTTATCCTTCACCCTGCGTGGTCACGTCCTATCCCCTACCCATCTGGGCTTTCTAGATCCTGGGCTATTATCCCTGTAAGGCACTGTTAGTTCCAAGTGTTATGGGTGTTTAAGGGAGATGGTGTAGAGGAGATACGAGTGTAAAGAGGTATGACCAGGATACAATATCAATTAGGGAAAATAACTTTATCTTTATTTACGCCGTGTCGTTCAACACACCTCTTTCAGTCAGCATACAAATCAACACACGCCCATCCCCTGTAAGGGCACGTCACACTTCCGGTCCATCTCCATCTGCAGGGCTGGGGGATAGGGCCTCTTACTGCCACTTACCCCAAAATTCAAAGCGGTACCTGTTATCATGGATCTTACCGTCAGTCTGGTTGGTTCCATGGGTTCCACCCCTTTGTGGGTTCCAGTGGCCGCGTGTGTCCTGAATATAGGGTCTGGTTCCCTGGGATCCTCTCTCTGTCAGCAACACCTCCCCATGTGCCGAGATGCGATCTCCCTGCATTCTACTTTCTGATGATCATATGGACTGATCTTGCAATTAACAGCTCCCTGCTGGACTCAATCAGCCAATACAGGGCTTTCTAATTGAAGTCCGCTTTATACAATATGTCTTATCTGCCAACTGTATCTAATAAAGGAATATTATAAGTGTCCATTATTCCCTCAAGTGAATATATGCAGTACATTGTTTGTGGACCCTGTTGGATAACCTATGCTTAATTTCATATGTGCTTTTCTTTTCCTCCTCATGGCCTCAATGCGCTTCACCATTACAGCATAGTGCACGTATCGCAATCGCAGTTTTAGCAGACACGTCCCTGCCAGACAAGCTTACCTGATGTATTGGTCCTGAGGCCATAGAGATAAGTGACTTGCCCAGGTCCTAAGAGCTGACAACAGGATTGAACCAGTTCCCGGCTTCACACTCATTGTCATTGTTTCCAAGAGTCAGTGTCTTTCCTCGCATAGCACTCCTTCTACTTATATTTCTTTCTGCCGGAACAGGCTATAACCCTAGCAACCACTTTGTATGTTATCATCTGTCTTAATACATATTTTTCAGTTCCATAATTTCTAAGTGTAGTCTGGCATTCTTGGAAATATGGCAAAGTCGCATACATTTGATCGCACATGGCGCCAACGTTAGCTAGGCGACTGATCTATTAATGGTATTTGGTTACAGATCTTATCTCTGTAAGTGTTGCTAGTATAAGAATTTTCTGCATGGCACCAATGAAGGGCTCGCACAACTCTCAATCACAGTATTAAACTTTATCTACACAAACTTTCTACAGGTGTCACCACCCACATAGCCCTCAGCTAGTCCTCTGTGCAGGAGCAGGAGTTTCTGTGTCAGTGATGAGCGATACCGTATGTACCTATGGTGGTTTGGAAGGTTCCTTAGAGCAGACGTTGGGGCACTATGCTTTTCTTCTATCCCGTGTCAGCACTGTAGTCGCTGGCAAATAGACA
This sequence comes from Ascaphus truei, assembly GCA_036426205.1. Taxonomy (NCBI): domain Eukaryota; kingdom Metazoa; phylum Chordata; class Amphibia; order Anura; family Ascaphidae; genus Ascaphus; species Ascaphus truei. The sequence continues at coordinate 62,725 of WSYH01002004.1, forward strand.
TCCATCTTAGAGTGACTTCCTCTTGCCTACACTCAAAGGATCGCACCTGTGTTACATCATACTAGAAGTGAGGCCCATCATGTGTTATACATCCGGATTGAGCCCACATGTTTATAGGCATACAGGAATGATCCCAACATGTGTTTATATCATACAGGATGAGGCGCATCAGTGTTCATAGCTCAGGAATTGATGGTCCCACCATGTGTTATAAGCATACAGAATTGATCCCACCATGTGTTTAGTCATACGATGAACCCACCTGTGTTCTAGTTCCTCAGGCCTGAGGCCCCCCATGTTGGTACACGCTCCGAGAGTGAGCCCTCATGTGTTATAGCATACAGGAAGGGAGCCATCATGTGTATAGCATACAGGAATGAGCCCAACCCCGCCCATCATGTGTTATAGCATACAGGAAGTGCGCCTCACAATGTGTTTAGTCATACAGGAGTGAGCCTGCACCATGTGTTACAGCATTAGAGTGAGCCCATCATGTGTTATAGCTACAGAAGTGAGCCCATCATGTTATAGCATACAGGAAGTGAGCCTCACCTGTGTTTACTATAAAAGATCCAATAGGGAGATGGGGCGCAAGAGTGCAAAATACATGTGAGAATTCTGTATTTCCAGATCTATCATGGATTTTCCCTTATAATTGACATAAGGCCATGAAAAGATGACAGTCATTTATATCATGTTAAATAGTAACATGAGACAACTCTAGTATGTGAACGCCAGTAGTGGTAATGGTCATAAATATTTCTCCATTGGAATAGAGTAGTGATACGGTGGTATCTCACTACTATTTTCTCGAAAACTGGTAAGGTAAGGTATTACCAAATACCACCTAATTCCGAAGAACAGTGGGGGGGGGGGGAAAGGAAAACTAAATTCATACCAAAAGGGGTAAGACCTAACAATGAAACATATATCGTCAATATAGACATCTGTTTTCATGTGTTAGGTCTACCCTAACAGTTTTATAGTACAAAGTAGTGGGATCACCGTTGTCTCCTGTACTATTTTAGCATGATACTAATGTGTTTGTAGTGGTCCAATGGTATGTCCTCAGGATGGTCTTGGACACATCCCTCTTTACAATCCTTTTTATATTAGTATATTAAATATTCACATTTTCGCGTTTCCTCCTACCATATCTACTTATCATTTTGAAATGCATCCATTGGGTATGCTTCTGTTTCGGCTTCTTTTTCAAATAATTTTAATATCCGTTCCTTAAACCCAAGAAGGTGAACCCCGCCCTGTGTATCATACTGAAGTGTATACAGCGGTTGTGTATATACAAATTGTCCTCTGGCACTGTTCTCTTCACCTCCATGCTCGTGCCGAGAATAAGAAATAAAGACCGTGTAATATCATACGGCACCTGTCAATACCCCCCCTCCTGTGAACAGGTAATTGGACCGGTGTGGGATACCCAACGTAATTCCTTCAGATACTGTATATGTTATCAGGCTGCAGACCCATTAACCATTGGTACTGAATAATAGGTTCACCCTTTGTGTCCAAAAAAAAAAAAAAAACATGGGTGTTTGTCAGATCTTGGCCCGCTTCATATGTCAGTCAATGGTGCATATGTACACACGAAATAAGGTGTCTCGCTAAATGGATTTGTACTCACATAAAGGGTATAATTTATCTATGTTTGTCATAATTCTGGAAGTCTAGTGGAATTCGGGCGCCTGTCCAAATCCAATTGTGTCTTCTAGGCTTGACAAAGCCAGGTTTCTTATGTTGCAGCTCGATAAGTGACGCATTTCTTTAAAATCTCGGCGAGAGTGGCTTGATTGAAAGATTGGTCTGTTAGTTTGATGTCTTCTTTATCAAATTCTGTGTATGAAGAGAAAATTGTAGTCCTCCTTTGTTCTGGTAGCTGGGCGGTTGCATGTTCCTGGTCCTAATAGAAGGTAAAGAGTTTATAAAAAAAAAAACAAAACAATCTCTACCTTCCCAGCTTTTCTTTCAAGATTTCAATTCTTCCCCGGGGGTTTCACTCTTCGCAGCGGAGTTTAGTTGTCCTTCTGCCCATTATTGGGAAAGGAGTATTCATTGGTGTGTCCTAATCGAGACTTTGCCAGTGGGTTTATACGTATTCTCAAAAACACTCTTTATTAGACATACAGACTTTAATGTTGATCCATCATCTTGTTTGAGTGCCATGGTTGACTTTTCCCAATCTACATATGGTAGTAAAAGAGTATTGCCCCTTATGTTGTATTATGGTTGATACTCTGTGATAGGCTGAATTTTACCACGTCATGCATCCTATTGATACATCTGTAATTATATGAAATGAGTGGGTACATCGGTACAGAACCTTGCTACATTCTGTAATTGCTTCTTCATATTCATGAAGTTTTTGTTATCTTCATAGTCTTCTTCGCAGATGTAGGGCCAGGCATTAAGGTGTGGTGTGGTGCATACTGTGGTCAATTAAAAGTGGTAAAAAAGAGGGCTGAGTGTCCGCGAGGTCTGTCTTTGCGGACAAGGCTTCTGGAGCTCAATACCCCAGATAATAACAACCACAGTGCCAGTCGCCTCTTTGTTTTATTGGTAGACTCAGGGAGACGAGGCAGCCAGGGTATCAAAACACTGACTTTGAAAAATGGGGCAATCTCCCGTAATGTGCCACATTCTGTGACATTTCGACAGACGATAATGGCCCATCAGATTAACACAGCGGACGTCCCTGGCAGTCTCATTCAGTTTGGAATGGGGACTGCCAGGGACCCCTGCTGGTAATCCGATGGGCCATTAGTCTGTCTGCAGCCAAATGTCACAGAAAATGTGCAGCATCTGGGGTTTATTGCCACAGACTTTCCCAGGAACTGTTCGGATTACTAGTGGCCGCATCCGTATGGAGGCGAATCTCCAACGGTCTAGAACTGGTAACTCTCTCTCCTCCATTTAGTGAGATTCACAACTTGGCCGCGAGGGTTTTCGTTGGCAAACAGTAGCAAACAGGAACATTTATACTACAGTCTTTGCAGTAATACCAGCTACTCAGCAGTCTTCTGCCGTTACAGTCTCTTTACTCGAGTATTCCCACTGGCATATCGGATACCTGGACCGGCTATACAGGCCTAATGGGCACCCCCAATAACCCCCCAAGCATCAGCTCTTCCCCACCCTCCCTAGCGGATTGGCCCGAAGGTATAGTCACACTCACTACTCCCGCAAGGGCAAGAGATCCTGGTAGGCACTAATCTCAGGCACTCAGACGCGTGTGACCTTACTTCATCAGTGGGCACAGGAAACATCTCCAAAATTTAGGGAGGGTCCTGCCGTTAAGTCAGCCAGGAAGGCGGGTTACCGGGTGTTTCAAGTACAACAGGAGTGTCCACCGCTGCTGTCACTCTCAAGTACAGTACCAACGTGAAGGGGAAAAAACCCTACCAATACTGGCAAGCATGTTAAAATCAGGGTTGATGCCAGCCCATAGGGTAGAACAGTAGCAGGGCGGACCCTGCGAAATGTATAACAGATATATGTGCTAAATCTTACATTTCTATGTTTACTGTCGTCTCTACACTTGTGATCAATGAATTGCTTTGTGTAAGTCTTATTAACTGTCCTGTCTTATGTCAATCCCCTGCCATTGTGCCCGGCATCCTCGCCTGGCGGAATGTTCATATTGATACACCGCGTCCCCCCCCCCCCACATCACAATTGCGCTGGCCACATCCTCCAGGGCCGTCTCCCCGCCACCCTCCTAGCCTTGCTGGATGTAATGGTGGGGTGAGATTTGTCTCTGTATGTGTGTGTTGGGTGTGTACATGTGGTAGGTATGTCGTGGGTGTGTCTACCCCCCGATGATGGAAACATGTCCTCGGGTCCACCCCCCGCGTGCTGGCGGCACACACTCACCCAGCGTGCTTGTGCATGTCCCTTCACTGCCAGCACATCTCCCTGCCCCCCCCCACTGGGTAAATATTCCCCCCCACTGCCGGTACATGTACCCCCCCTGCCCCTCTGTGGTAATCTCACCCGCAGCTGGAACATCTCCCCCCCACCCCGATGGCACATCAACCGTACATCACACATCCACACCACACACACAGAGACACAGCCACGATCCAGGGCAAGGACACGCCCCCCCCCTTAGTAGCCACGCCCTGCCCCACTGCCTACGCTCTAACAGAATTTGCTGGTTGGACACGCTTTTTTGGATTTGGGACGGGAAAATTAGAATGCCATCATAATTTGGGAGGTGCGAGTCCATGGAAGCTCAAAATGTTGGGTGACCTAAAAATCTGCAGCCCTCCAATGTACAGTGAAAGTTTCGTGGTGCTACGGGTGCCGTTACCTCTGAGATTTCGATGCTTCGGACATGCAAACAAACAAACGACAGAATCCAACTTAGAACTATAGTATAAATTTTCTTAGCCTGCTTTTTGTTTTCCCACATTCCTCTACAACAATAATATTTGCTTTGAATTAAATCATCATAAACCCAGTAAGTTCTAATATTATGTGTTATAGCATCCCGCACATTTGAGCAACTTTGAAGATATTTTTTATTAGCTCTAGTTGAAATTCTTTGTTTTTTAGGTTCTTGATGTTGATGTTTTTGGTCTTTTGGAATCAGTTTTCTTCTTTCCATCTTCGCATCAGATGTAACATGTAGCAAGAATACTGTCTGTCTTGCACAAGGCCGTTCTTAATCTCATGGACCGTGAAATCGGGCCCAGATGGATTAACCCAATGGGGGGGGGGGGGAGGGTCAATCTTTGAAGGATGGACATTCGCAGCCCAATTGTGTATAGACATGTCCCCAGCATAAAGTTAACCACAGCAGATCATGTCGGATAGATTGCTAGGTTAGACGGTGTGACGCAGGAAGGCTGAGGAGTAGATGTTTACACAATTGTCAAGATGTGCGAAGGAAATAGGCCTGCAATAGAGTTTTCGCCAGTAGGCGACAGAGTTCATTTATCAGTTTGTACCATTGATTGTACAGGTAATAATTTATTAGATTTGTTTACAGAACATTAAACACTCACATACATAAAAATATTATTTAAAAATAAAATAGCAAGTGTTTTGAAAGTTCTGTACTTTTCTGTTTATTAAATTTTCTCATTGCTTGATGATTAAGATTCTCTATATGGCACAGAATCCTATTGCAGTTTTTTAATACTGAATTCATGTAACCTTTTCAAAAAAATATGCTTGAAAACTAAAACTTTATGTTAAAAACATTTGCACATTGAAACATCTAATAGATGCTTTTATTCCAGGAAAAACTGTTTACTTTTGAGTACTCCCCAATTTTTATTTACTTTACAGGTTTTATAAACCAGATCCAAAATGAATCCATATTGACTCACTTAAGCCAAATAAAACATTCAGAGTGTGTTTAATTAATGAATCTGAAACCATATTTTCCCAAAAAATCCATTTTGACTCAATAATTACTATAAGGAAATTTTCATTATTGAGTCTATTTCTAAAATTCTAAATGTAACCCTGGACCACCCGCCCTCCCCCCCAAGTGAGCATGGGGTGTGGGTTAGCTTCTTAAGCTACTTTCATTAGGGGTTGGGCGTTGTTGTACTGTGGTAAACAGCACCGGAGGGCATGGGTGCTCCGCGATGTTGTTGGGAGAAAAACAGGACAGGTTCAATTTACCTTAGTTATTGCTTGATTGCAGCAGCTCCAGTCAGCATGGATCCCTCGGTGATGGCAGGGGATGGCATGGTTGGTCCATACTGCACTCTTCTTCTTTTAGCAGGACAGTGGATCCACACTCCTTTGATTTCATGGTCTTTATTGCATGCAGATCACATTTAACAGAGCAGTGACATTTTCACCTTATGGCATTGCCCTCATACTATAGGCTTTAGGTCCGGTCAGGCAGGTTGGACCCCCCTCTACATCTCTTATGAGATGGAGGACAAAAGGACAAATGTTGCTCACTCCACAGAGGGGGAGGAGAAGGAGAAAGAGACAGGACCCCGAATTTAGGAACAGTGCATATTATAGATCCTTTGGGGAGTGGCTGTAACTCTGATAAATAACAAGGCCAGATGGATACTGATACGGCCCTAATCCAGCTGTGTTGGCCCTCAGTGACCCACCTCTCAGGTTGGCACTCCGGCTGTCTTAGGCCAACTTGGATACTCTGTTAAATCAAGGATGGCAAAAGCACACAGGCCTTCTGACATGAATTATCCCATCCACTGCCTGAACCCTAACAGGCTTACATGCGTAGGGCCCAGGGAAGAAAGACATAGCGCCGGAAACCGGAAGGCTATGCTATATAACGTTTACACACACCAACCTAAAATGTGTGAAACAATAACCTGACTATTGAAGGACATTATAAATATTATTAATTATAAATTATTTAGGGCTTGTCTTTATTGATAAGAAGGAAGTTCATTGATTTAGATTGTTTTGTTACTAGCTCGCGGTTCTCAGGTCAGTCAGACAATAAAGAATGCTTATTTATGAAAATTTTGGTTCCCCACAATAACATGCCCATAGATTATACTATAAACTGATTTTGAAGAATACTCGGACTTAACTAAACACAAAAGACAAACTATAGACAAACCTTTTTTGTACAGCTGACAGGTCTTTATGCATGGTATCAAACAAATCTGGTAGCTCTGAATCTATATCCCGGTTTCCACCATACCTCCAGGATAAAGTACATCATGACTAAATTATACTTTTTTTTATGTGTGAGAGTTACAAGTATTTTAAAATATGTACATCTGTGCTAATAGCTCAGTTTTTGATCCTTAATGAAAACAGGCAAAAAAAAAACAAAAAAAAAAATGGACCAAACAGGAACAAACAGGAAGAAAAATTATGTGTAATACGGGATTATCAGATTTTCATGTTTTGGTTCGATTTTGACTAAACTCAATTTGTTCATTATTTGGGTTTTAACAAAATAATGGAATACAACCCTAAATTATGCAGGAAAATGTCGATATAGCATAATAAAGCAATAATGAGCCTAAAAAGGACTATTAAAATGTAGTAAAAAATAAAACACCAGGAAACAAAAAATAGGTACTGGCAAATGACAAATGTATACAAGATATGGCCAGAAATACCAACAGATTGGAAATTGGCATAGGGTTCTGTTTTTGGGTTTGGTTCTTAATGATCCTTATTTGTGTCAGAACGGGGTGGAATAATGAATAAGGCCAGGCCTTATACTGGGCATGCTGCTGTATAGATGTAGCAAGGACTTACTCTTATAGGACAGGAAGTGCAAAACCAAACAATGCCTAGGGTGCTGGAAAGATTGCTGCTGGGGGCAAAATTCAGGAATTCCTACTGTATAGATATAACAAATGCAGCGGCTTATCCGATCATTTACTTGATTAAAATCCTACACTATGGCCACGTTGGTGTCCGAGATGGTCCACTGAAGACATAATGGCCCATAGGGATTTACACAGCAGGGGTCCCTGGTAGTCTATCCTACTGGGGGGGTGGGGGGGGTTGGCGGGGGGGGGGGGGGGGGGGGGGGGGGGGGGGGGGGGGGGGGGGGGGGGGGGGGGGGGGGGGGGGGGGGGGGGGGGGGGGGGGGGGGGGGGGGGGTGGGGGGGGGGGGGGGGGGGGGGGGGGGGGGGGTGGGGGGGGGGGGGGGGGGGGCGGGGGGGGGGGGGGGGGGGGGGGGGGGGGGGGGGGGGGGGGGGGGGGGGGGGGGGGGGGGTTTACCGAGGTTATGTAAAAGAAGGGCACTCCCGTAAGAGGATCGGTGAATCAGCACTCCCTTACATTACTGTGCGCCTCTCCACACCGGCAACGTGGGGGTTTTTTTCATCTTTAAAAAAACATTACAGAATGTAAGGAGGGGGTCTCAGAGCTGACCCACATGATGTTCAAGTTCCACCCCAAGGGGATAACTTATTCCAAGCTACAGGCCCCGTTATGGTCGGTGTCAGATCCACCAATTGCAAAATCCCTGTGGGTCACGTGACCGTGGGATTTTAACATTGCCGGAGATACCGGCACCATTCCAGGGCCTCGTTCTCGGGAAGTAGGGGGTCCCGAGGCTGAAATAAACTTGTTAAGCTGAGGAGAACCTGTCACGCCACTAGTATTCAAAACAACCCCCCCCCCAAAAAAAAATCATTCATTAGAGGGATAGGCTAAGGTAAGTAGTATGTATGTCTTATTGTTGATAGCGCCAAAAGTGTACTCAGCGATTTCCAAGAATAAGTACAGGGAATTATAATAATACAATAGGTGCAGGCAAAATCAGCAAAGGAAAGGAGGAAATCCTGCCCGAAGAGGCTACAGTCTAAGTGGTTTGAGGGGAACTTACAGAGACATCAGTTGATGGGAAATAAGTGCTGTAGATGGAGTGCTTGGTCACAATGTGGTAGGAGTGACGGAGAGTGTGGGACAGTAACATGAGTGCGTCTATTGGGATGCTTGTTTGTGGGGCACAGTCTTAAGGTTAGATCAGTATTGTAAAAGCGAGGTTAACGCATTACAGGGAAGAGATGACAGGAGAGGGCAGCGGTGAGATCAGGTGGGTAGTCTGGCTCAGGCTATGAAGCTTGCTTAAAATTTATTCTCATAATAGTGTCCATGAGCAGGGGGGTATCTGATCGAACAAAGTTGATTTCAGCATGGGACCCCCCCTAATCCCAAGATACAGACCCACGGTAGGTGGGCTAGTATCCCCGCAATGTTAAATCCACGTGGGATCTAAACAAAACAGAGGGATACCGGCACCCCATAACGGGGCCTGTAGTCTCAGGGAAAAGTACGGGATCCCCGATGCTGAAATCAACTTTGTTCAGCTCAGGAGGACACTATTGCCCCCGAACACCATAAATAAAATTAAAATTGTAAGCGCGCTTCATAAACTTAGCGGATGCCCGTGTATAAGGCAATGAATGGGTTAAGGCCACAACAGTAAGAGGGTTATTGGGGCAGAGGGGGGGAGTCAAGGGGGTTACGGCCTTCACTCCCTCCCTTACCCCAATAAACATTACAATTTGCACACCCACCACTAATACACCATCCCACCGTGTCCCCACATAAAACATTTTTTTTTTGCACAGGTTGTACCAGAGGCTGACGGGGGTCTCGGTTGGGTCACCAGGGTGCGGGTTCCCATGGCCGAGTTGATTTGTGGTCCGGGGACCCCCTGATCCCGAGATACAGGCCGTTTTATGAGACCTCTGCTATCTTACACGAGTATTATATTTTATATTAAACACTCTAATCGCTGGCAGAGATATGTACCAGGAGCAGGCCTTTTCAGAGAGGTGGGGGATCATCACGTCAATGGCTACTCGACCGGTTTTGGGGAATTTTGCTATCAAAGGTAATCGAGGATGTCGAAATACAGTGATAGCAAAGAAAAAATACATTAAACGGGGCACAGCCAATCTGTTTTAGGAGGTTGATAGCCATAGGTCCCTGAGTCTTTAACCCCCTACTAAATGAGCATTGAGGAACAGGTGCTAATAACTAGCCTACCTCAGGCTGGAATTAACCGGTCATAATGGAGTCAGCAGTTAAACATATCTTTAATCAAGAAAGGGACTCCACCCTGTCACAAACATTATTTAGTGTTACAGTTCACAGCTGAAAATAGCAGGAAAAGAAAAAATGATCACAAGAGGAAATGTTTGCCAAAGATTTTGCAATTGCTGCGAGTTGGGGTTTTATAGAAAGCCAAATATATTTAGAACTCAATTAAAATGTATTAGTTGCATTATTAACAAAAAAAAGTCACTATTATCTAATACTAACAGAGCCTGATTTATTTAAAAAAAAGGATTCACATGTTTTGCTTGCTTTAAAGATAACATGGATACTGAACCTGACATAATATTCCAAATAACAGCCAGATTTTATGATGAGTTACCTATGGGGGATAAGGATTATGAAGTTCAGTTACAGTAACTCTCATTTAGTGACACTTTTTTTGGGTCTGCATCTGCAGGATTTTATAAACTCATACATACTCATGCCACACATATTCCGTGGGTTTGGTTATAAATTGTAATGTCTGATATCCAACCAGGTTGAAAACTGACATGCCCGCTTTCAATAATTATAAGGAAAATGGGCATTAATAAACGTTTGAGGATGAACTCTGTAAAATAATGAAAAAAACATTAGTGGTTGAGAAACCACTCCCAGAACTTGGTTGGAGCCAGATTCTCCAACGATTCACCATTTTTACGTTCAACCTCAGCTAGAGGGGTATGGCACCCCGGAGAACTCTTGTGGAGCTCAGGTCATCTTCCCAAAAGGTTTTATAAAACACAGAACTGGGTTGTTGTGAATGGAGCAATAAACTTTTACATGATGATAAGAAAATAAAAGGATTTTTTATATCACTTCTATATTTAGAACAATTGTATATGATTGTGCCACCTGTTCTCGTTTGAAGAGTTAAAAACAAACCAATTTTTGTATGGAGCGAGGTGCCCCGGTCCCGTGAACCGCCCTCTCGTTACCTCCGCTGCAGGGGTCACTCAATAGACCCAGACGGCACTTCTGGAGAGGTGGGGGGGGGACACCATCCATGCATGGATGGTGCTTTGTTGATCCGGAGGTTTCCGGCGGTCCCGTGTGCAGGGCGCACCGCCTCTTGAAATGAAGTCCGCACAGTGCAGTTAGGCTCCAGCGGCCCCGACGAGTGCGCAACACACACATGACATTATCTGTGCTTTGGCGATAGAAGGAAGACCCGAGTTACATTGGAGGGCCCCTGCTGAGAGTCAGACTGGGGTGCATATTACAAATCAGTATCATAAAACTAGATCAGCAACATGGTAATTCCTCAAGTCAAGAGGTCCATGCTTGGGCCATCTCCTCCCAGGAAACACCTAGTTTAAGTCAAGTTGGACACAGGTAGGGTAAAGTTCCAGCTGTATACAAGGACGGAAAATGACCATCCGGGACTCGAAGAGGAAGCCCCTAGGACCAGATTAAAGTCTGGGGGGACAGGGTGTCGACTCTAATTTTAATTGGAGCGCCATTTATTTCACTGTGGGGTCGGGACATATGCCAAAAAATAAAAACGGCCCCGCAACCCTAGTAGCGCCCCGAGGCCCCGCCAGAAGGCTATCCCCTTATATACTAGGACTTACCAGAATACGGGAAATGTTTTCATCAAGGGCAGATCAGGTTCCAGCTGAACCATCCACCAGTAATTGGCCAACCTAAGGCACCCAGTGTTCAAGTACCCCAAACCGGGTAAGACCGTTCCCCCACAAAAGTTCCTGTATAAAGAACTCTCACGGGAGCCACTAGTTGGGCGACGTCCGCCCCCTTCACCGCATCACGCTCCCAGTGGGATGAACTCCGGCCTATCAGCGACAGGTAGGGTAAATAATGAAGGTTCATAATGGGGGTGACGACCCCAATTCGTAGGAGGCCATCACCACGCCGCCCCCCTCCCCCGTAACAAAGCTACTGGAACTCCAAAGCCTTTCTCTGGAAGTACTTCAACTACCACAGGCGGGCCAGCGCAAGGGAATTGCCATGGAGGGAGGGAATGCAGTTAAATATTTTAAAGTCATAGAGGAAATTGGTCGTCACTGACACGAGTGAAAAAGCAGCCGTTATCAGGGGTTCCTTAGGCCTCCAGCTTCTAACATTGTAAAAAGATACGAAATATAGTGCGCAGATAATAGACATTTAACTACAACCCACTTCAAGGATATGGTGTGATGGGTGAATAAATAATTACACCTTGATTCTAGGTGTAAAAACATACAAACTCTGTAAATACAGTGGTTAGCTTGAAGCTGTTAAAAAGGTCAGGGTGGCTCAGAACTCCGACAGCATCCCCCCCCCCCCCCCACTACAGACAAAAAACACAAAAAAAACTGCGCAAACGGCAGAGTGAATATATCAAATTATAGTGTTACATTAAAAAAGTACGTATTAAGGACATTAAGTGTAAAAGGCACAAAACGCATTGAGTGCTAAAAGCACAAGAGTACCACTCAGACAAAGGGTTCAGGCAACACTGGACATCGCAGCCGGAGATTCATGAGGTCATCGCAGTCCTCGGTAAGGATCTGCTGAATCGAGTCGATCCAAAGGAGCTGTTCTTTTGCGAGAAAGAAGAGATTCCTCATTAGTCTCGGCAAGTGCTCTCGTAGGACTTTCCGGGTCGCGTCCATCCCACAATGTCGTCACAGCGACGTCCGTTAGGGGTCTTGGTGATACACGGAACATTTCGCAATGAGTCCAGTTGGTATCAGAGTCCTGGTGCCCCAAAAAATGTGGCTAGAAGTTCGCAGGCACCAAAATTTATATGCCACCATGCAGTACAGCACAAATAAAAGGGCTAAATTGCGCAGTAAACACAACTATTCCTCGCATTTGTCGTTTCCCTTGAATGACAGTGCCCGTGAGCTCGAAAAAGCGCAGGATTAGTTGTTATGACCAAAGCGCCGGAGGTGTGCTTGGCGTATGCTGATCCTGAAACAACATACGTTCTGCAGTGGAGCCAGTCTCTCAAATGTGATGGGTGCCGCCTCGCACCAGTAAGCACCCCGGGGCCTTCGGCCTCAGCCTACATCAGCCACAGTCTGACACCAGTGAACAGCCAACTACCTGTCCACAAGCGGAGTTCCGGGCTCTCTTAACACCCATGGGCGCTCCGGAAGAAAAGCTCACGATTACTTCTCTGTGTCTGTTGAGGTAAGGGCAGATATAACAATCCCTTACAGTATCAATACCTCGAGTCCAATTGGATGCAGTAGGGCCCGATGGCTGGCAGCTCAAACACTACCACTTCTCCCTGAAGACAGCCGGGACCTTGATGTAGTGCTGAGGCCCATTCACCAAGACCAGGGCGACAGTGTATCCAGATGATGAGGAAATGGGAAGAACTTCCAGGACCAGGGGTTGCGGCTATGTGTAGCACTGCTGCACTCATCAATGATCAAGTGGCCTTCTCAGAATTAGGGTTGCGGATTCTTGGGATGCCAGTCGCCGGCGTCCTAGCAGCCTACTGCGTCGAAGGGGATGAACAAATCATGACAAAGTGCTACGGGGAAAGATCTAGTAGGACTACCAAATAGAGACCATGTAATGAGCTATATAGGCAAGCCGTTTGAAAAAAAAAAAAACGGGAAAACCAGCCCTCGAAGCGTCCCCCCTTCTTTCCCCTTCTCTGTTGTTCCCAAAACTTGGTCGCTTCGATCATGACGGGAAGCGGACCAAATTGAAATGATTAACGTGCTACTCTATGGGTGGTGTGAAATATCACAACAACCCGGAAAAAAAAGACACTGTCCTCCCTAAGAAACTAGCCATTACATTGGTCTTAAAGTCTCTATGATGAGCATGGACATCTCGGTGAGAGCAGACCGTTGGGTTGGTCCGGACCGCTTTTTCTGCAAAAGATGCGAGGGCCGTAGAACACCACTGTCGCGTTGTTCTCGGTGTTGTATACAACGCAAGACCATGCCTACAGACGCCTGACACCATGGGCCATCTGAAGATTCTGGCCCCATGGACCTTGATGTGTATGGGACTTTTCTGTGGCATTGAGCCTGATGCGAGGAAATGAGGAAAGGAAAGGAAAGAGAGGAATATGCCAACGGCTGAGTCATAACGGACCATTACACACGGTGTTATGCCCAGGCCTTCCCACGAAGACCAGAAAGCATCACAGTGGCAAAAATACTATGGGAGAAGTAATTTGTTCACTCCGGTTTCCAAAACCGCCTTTCAAAAGACCAAGTCGAGATTATGAGAGCAACGCTGATCCGAGGAATGAGAATTGACTCAAAATGTGCACATTGCGAAATCACGAACGCAACAGCCGAAAACCGAGGAGATTGAGAGGATGAGGGGGGACTCTCTATTCCACCCCATACGAGTTTTTTTATTTAATTCGAACCTGACTTGCATGCTAGAACTCTAAAGGGGTGCTCAGAAGACTGCTGGAGTCGACACGTAGAGGCACTGGTTCCGGTAAAATTTACACGACCAGACCGAGGTCAACTTGGGATTCTCCCATACTTCTCAATGTCGGAACAGAGGCGAGACTGGACAGTAGAAGTCGCCTTCAAGTCTCGACGGATGGATCAACAATGCTACCCATTTCCAAAAAAAAAAAAAAAAAAAAAAAATACGGCAAAGCCTTAAAGACAGCTTGCAACAGGCTTCTTAAACAGCCGGAGAAGGTTACAGCTAAGTGACTGCTGACAATAAAAGGCGATACGACCATAAGGCAAATATCGGGAAACTTCGTCTGGAGACGCCTGGTTGCTTGCAATCTGGGAGTCGGGCAGGAAAACATAAAGTGGTGACCGATGGAGGAGATGGTGTATAAGAAATAGAATACTCAGCATGCCTGAATCCCCGGTCTATCGACATCACAGGACACTGCAGGCGGGAACTTTAGGGACACCGGGTAATAATCTTTCCCATTCCACAAGTGGGGTTTGAGGAAGCAGGAAATATGGCCACACCAATGAACGGCGAGTCCAACTCTGAAAATCAGGAATATCCTAGGAAGGACCACTCTCAAAGGGAATCCTCCACACGGCGGGGCATCTACCACAGGAGATAAGGGTGTTAAGTAAAGGGACCACGTAGGCCAACGCCCGCATTACGAAGGTGGCTCAAGCGAGGCCAGCCTGTGGATCCACCAAAAGGCCCGTGGCTTTGCTGTGCCGAACAGGACTGTTTCAGAGAACTTTCTCCCCTCAAGGGAAGAGGCTGAGCTGAGTCTGATACTTATACTCCCCAGGGGAGTTGATGAAGAACAGATCCGTAGGAGCCCAAAGCCAATAAAGGTACCCTCCAACGGGTTAACTATGATCAAATGGGGCAGGCACCCAATATAGAGGCATCAGCAGTGGGCTCGCACAGCAAAGTGAAGTCCGTCATTGTGATGTTCATGAAATGTAACCATCTAAGTTAGGGGACGAGTTAAAGATTGTATTTATTGCTTGCATTCTTTTATTATTATTAATGGTTGCCATGCAATTTCATATTAACTTCTGTACATAGTTATATTCGTTGTGTCCCAAGCTGAGACGTTGTTTTTTTTTTACCAGGGGAGGAATGTTAGCCAGTCCCCTCGGTCCCGCCGCCCCCCCCCCTCATTACATCCGCTTGCAGGGGTCACTCGATAGACACAGCGGCACTTCTGGAGGGTGGGGGCATGCAGGGGAGCGCGTGCAGGACCCCGGCAGGTTAGCCCAACCCATCTGACAAGGCCGAACATGCGCAGAGTAGGATCCGGACGGCCGATGAGTTGCGACAAATGCTCAGTGGCAGCCCGCGAAACCATAGCTACCAGGGAAAGGCTTGATGGGACTTGAGTCCCAGAGCATTAGGAGACCCCACGTGAGCCCGGGCAGCCAATAGAGGCTTTAGAATTCCCTGCTGAGGAGATTTGATACATTTCGCACGCTGAAGGAGCCCCCAAGTTAGTCAGGACCAGGAAAAGGAGCTTAGGGAAGGAGGTGAGTGCAGGGGTCTGTGACCCACTGCATTCCATTAGGCAAGAAGACCACTAGGCCCCAGTTACAGTCAAGGAGCCCTCACCGCGTGTGGTGCTACAGGGGACAGGCCTAGGTTAGGAACCTGAACATGTACAGGGTTAGATAGGGACAAAGCGGCGCTGCGCTCCAGAGAAGAGGTTTGGCTCAAGACTACGCCCAAAAAAGACACAAACTATTTACAGGGTGGTGATCACCCTGGGGACACGCGTTCAAGGATAAGCGCACCGGATCAAAGAGGATCACCACAGTGGCGGATCCTTTGTGAAGCTGCTTGCAGGACCCGAGTGAGGAGCACTGGCAGGACTATAAAGGCAACCCAACAAATCATTATATTATCACAAGTGGCAGGGCTGACCACGGGACAAAGGGGTTAACGGGGAAACGGTGTAGTTGTAGGATATACACGGTTGGTGGGGACAAGGTAAGCTCCAAAGTGGGATGAAGAATTGGTACTGACTGGTACAAGTTGTGCGAGTTACCCCCTAGGGGGAGTATTATTATAAGTACACACTGTGTATTAGTGTCGTTATGTGATCGTGAAACGCATGTACTTTTGTACAGTGTTGATTATTCAATGCTATATATAAATGGTTAAGAGTTACATCTTCGTGTAGTAACATAGGTTATGTGCGGTTCCGTGGTAGGCAACATTCGTACATTGCTTAGAACCCCTACAAGGTGGGGCGACTTCGCCAAACCGATTGAGCTCGAAGGACCTCACCCCAGGTGTCCCAACAAGCGGAGCTCACGCCGTTTGAGACCACAGTATATGCACCACATCCTAGGTAAATACGACGGCGTTTCCACCCACACAGACTAGGGCCTCATGCAGTAAGCCCCGATAAGGCTTTTTCGGCATTTTATAGCCGTTTTTTGCCCCTCCTGATTCAGTAAGCCCCGATAAGTGGGAATTATCGCAACTTTTTTGCGAAAAAAAAATTTCGCACCGGCTGCCGATAAGCCACTTATCGGGAATTTTTTTCCCGCCGAATTCAGTAAGCCCACGATCAGCTTTTTGGTGCTGAGCGGAGGCCAGATTGGAGATTTTATGGCCAATCCAGCCCGCCAACTAAAGTTGGCAACTTGCTGAAGGAGAAAGCATCGGAAAGGGCGACATTAGAAAAACAGCCCTTTTTCCTGCCTGATGATTGCTGGGGGGGGGGTCCGGAGCTGAATACCCGACAGGAAGCCCCGGCATGCATCCGAGGCAGGCAGAAAAAGCATTTAAAAGCCACTTCATATACCTTAGCGGCTAACCGCTAGGCAAGAAGGGGGTTAACCCACCGTGCCAGCGTTATTGTGGGTAGCGGGGGATGGTGAGGGGGGTATTTGGCCCTGGGTGTGAGTTAGGACTTGCGGGGGGGATGCGGGGGCACTTAACCCTTCACGACCGTAGCGGTAATACCGCTACGTCGTGAAGGGTTAAGGCCCTCCGCTACCCACCCGCAAGCCCCTAAACAACCACCGTTGGGCCATACCCCTTCACCACCCCACTACCACAATATAAACAAAAATACACACCCCAGCACCCACAATAACTAAATAAATATATATATATTATATAGAATATATATTATATATATATACCCAACAAACACTATACCCCCCAACATACAGTATAGTAATGGGGAGAATGACTATTCACAAATGGATAATAGTGCAGTTGTCCATTTAAAATACTTACACAACAATAAAGACTTTAATACATATAGCACTCACCCATGTCCCACTGCACACGATGAAGGCCATCCTCATCTTCATCCTGCCCATGCCCATCCGCTTCTGCAAAACAAACACAAGAATTACAAAATCCAAATTAATGTCCCCTAACCCTTAATCAATAGCGGTTATTAAACCGCTACCAGTATTAAGGGGTTAAGCCACAATCACCACACCTACACCCTCCCCACAAAGCCCCCAACCACCCTCACCCAATACCCACAGGGGAGTCCTACCAAATACCTTGGGCCTAATACCCCCTCCCCCAGCACATACAGTACAATAATGTGCCAAATAACTATTATCCACATAGGGATAATACCTTATTGGCCATTATTAAACACATTAAATACGTTAAAATGTAAAGAAAATTGTACTAACCTCATCAATAAGAAGTCTCCGTCGCAGCATATCCTTGGGGTCCGTTGCCAACATTAGAAATAGCCACAAAATTGAATATCATTAACATAACACTGAACCCTTAATCACCTTATCGGGTACTAACCTGAAAGGTAATTAAGGGGGTGAAGCCATCCTGCAATGCCTACAACAGTTATGCATACATCTCAGTGAAATAAAAAACCAATTGCCTAACCAAATTCCATTTAATCATTCAATCTGTAGGCTCAAATGCCTCATAAAACATTGCATTACAGTGGTCGTAGCATAACATGTAAACTGCATGTACACGCTGCAAATCACATGTTAACAATACAATAATCCACTCAAATCGCCATACATCACAAGAAGTATTATTATCAATAAAACTCACATCAATGATTACACACATCCTCATCCCTAAACAATTAAAATACCATCCATACCAATTACACAATGAACTAAAGCTATCCTAACAGAGACAACTTCAAAACATAGAAAAAGTACACACAATACAATATACTAAAGCAGGCTTTCAATATACGTACTCACATGGTACTGAACCAATCAGAGTAGGGATGGAGTTCCCAGCTCTGATTGGCGGCTTACAAAGAAATTATAGTGTTGTTAAAGCTTCTAATTCTGTATTGTTAATCATTGTGGCTATGCATTGATGTGTGCTAAATGTATTTTATTTTTAGACAGATGTAAGTTTTGGGCTTCCAGGCCGTACAATAGGATATGGAAAGCCTTGCTTTAGTATATTGTATTTGTTGGTGTACTTTTTTCTATGTTTTGAAGTGGTTCTCTGTTAGGATAGCTTTAGTTCATTGTGTAATTGGTATGGATGGTATTTTAATTGTTTAGGGATGTAATTGATGTGTGGTAATTCATTGATGGTGAGTTTATTGTATTAAATAATATACTTCTTGTGATGTATGGCGATTTGAGTGGCATTATTGTATTGTTAACATTGATTTGCAGCGTGTACATGCAATTTACATGTTATGCTACATGTATACACTGTAAATGCAATGTTTTATGAGGCATGTGAGCCTACAGATTGAATGATTAAATGGAATTTGGTTAGGCAATTGGTTTTTATTTCACTGAAGATGTTATGCATAACTGTTGTAGGCATTGCAGGATGGCTTCACCCCTTAATTACCTTTCAGGTTAGTACCCGATAAGGTGATTAAGGGGTTCAGTGTTATGTTAATGATATTGAAATGTTGTGGCTATTTCTAATGTTGGCAACGGACCCCAAGGATGATGCTGGCGACGGAGACTTCTTATTGATGAGGTTAGTACAATTTTATTTACATTTTAACGTTATTGAATGTGTTTAATAATGGCCAAATAATGTATTATCCCTATGTGGATAATAGTTATTTGGCACATTATTGTACTGTATGTGCTGGGGGAGGGGGTATTAGGCCCAAGGGTATTTGGTAGGACTCCCCTGTGGGTATTGGGTGAGGGTGGTTGGGGGGCTTTGTGGGGGAGGGTATGTGGGTGATGGTGGCTTAACCCCTTAATAACTGTAGCGGTTAATAACCGCTATGGTGATTAAGGGGTTAGGGGACATTAATTTGGATGTTGTAATTCTTGTGTTTGTTTTGCAGAAGCGGATGGGGCATGGGCAGGATGAAGATGAGGATGGCCTTCATCGTGGCAGTGGGACATGGGTGAGTGCTATATGTATTTAAAGTCTTTATTGTTGTGTAAGTATTGTAAATGGACAACTGCACTATTATCCATTTGTGGATAATAGTCATTCTGCCCATTACTATACTGTATGTTAGGGGGGTATAGGTGTTGTTGGGTATATATATATATATATATATATATATATATATATATATATATATATAATTATTTAATTATTTATTTAATTCGTTATTGTGGTGCTGGGGTGTTTTTTTTTTATTATTGTGGGTAGTGGGGGTGTGTGAAGGGGGCATTAGCCCCAACGGTGGTTGTTTAGGGCTTGCGGGTGGGTAGCGGGAGGCCTTAACCCCTTCAGGACCGTAGCGGTATTAACCGCTACGGTCGTGAAGGGGTTAAGTGCCCCCGCATCCCCCCCGCAAGTCCTAAACTCACACCCAGGGCCAAATACCCCCCTCACCCATCCCCGCTACCCACAATAACGCTGGCACGGTGGGTTAACCCCTTCATTGCCTTAGCGGTTAGCCGCTAAGGTAATGAAGTGGCTTTTAAATGCCTTTTTCCTGCCTCGGATGCATGCCGGGGGGCTCCGGTGCGGGTATCAGCTCCGGAGACCCCCGGCATCAATCACAGGCAGGAAAAAGGGCTGATTTTTCCTAAGTGTCGCCCTTGCCGATGCTTCTCCTTCAGCAAGTTGCCAACTTTAGTTGGCGGGCTGGATTGGCCATAAAATCTCCAATCTGGCCTGCCGATCAGCACCAAAAAGCTGATCGGGGCTTACTGAATTCAGGCGGGAAAAAAAAGTCCCGATAAGTGGCTTATCGGCAGCCGGGTGGCGAAAATTTTTTTTTCGCAAGAAAAGTTGCCGATAATTCCCACTTATCGGGGCTTACTGAATCAGGAGGGCAAAAAACGGCTATAAAATGCCGAAAAAGCCTTATCGGGGCTTACTGCATGAGGCCCACTGTTTTTACCTGCTTTCTCCAAAATAAAGTAAGAAAAGAAACAGACCTTGTCGTGCTTGGAAAAGAGGGCGAGTTGACACTATCTGAGCTAAGTCATCACCACGTGACCCTCTGGCTTCCAGAATAGAGGGGGACGAGTGGAAGACCGCATTTAACACCCGCAGCGGGCACTATGAGTACCTGGTTATGCCCTTTGGCCTTTGCAATGCCCCAGCTGTTTTCCAGGACTTTATGAACGAGGTCTTCCGGGACGTACTTAATGTTTTTGTAATCATCTACTTAGATGACATACTGATCTTTTCCAAGACCCTTCAAGAACATGTATTACACACTAGGCTTGCCCGTCTTCGCCTCAATCATCTCTATGCCAAACTTGAGAAATGTCTGTTCCACCAGAGGTCCACAGCCTTCCTAGGTTACATTATCTAAGACAAAGGCTTCAGCATTGTATCCGGAGAAACTGAAGGCCATACTGGAATGGCCCCAGCCCAGTACGTTGAAGGCTATTCAACGCTTTCTCGGATTCGCCAATTATTACAGGAAGTTTATTCAGGATTTTTCCTCCATTGTGGCCCCCATTACTGATCTCACCAAAAAAGCCGACCCCTCCATTTGGCCGCCCGAGGCTTCCACTGCTTTCGAGACCCTCAAACGTACCTTCGTTTCCGCACCTATCCTTCGCCATCCGGACACTTCCCTCCCCTTCATACTTGAGGTGGATGCTTCGGAGTCAAGAGCCGGTGCAGTACTCTCCCAAAGAGCTGGACCTCAAGATAAATTACACCCATGCTGGTTTTTTTCTAAAAAAAATTCTCCGGCTGAGAAAAACTTTGATGTCGGTAACAGAGAGCTTTTGGCCATAAAGATGGACCTTCTACAATGGAGACACCTTCTCGAGGGCACTCGGTACCCATTTCCATCCTTATGGACCATAAAAACTTGTTATATATTGAAGGAGCCCGCCGTTTGGGGTCGCGGCAGGCCCGTGGGCACTATTCTTCTCGAGGTTCAACTACGTTTTATCCTATATACCCGGGACTAAGAATGTTAAGGCCAATGCCCTGTCTCTGCAATTCTCCCCAGAGGAGAGGTCGGAAGAGATCCCTGAAACCATTCTCCTGGCCAAATTTATCATTTCTGCTAATTCATTCGATATTCTGGACAAGATCATCAAAGCTCAATCTCAGATTCCCAGTGGCGTAGAGGTTCCGGAGGGTACTTTGTACACACCGCCACAATTCCGGCAGAAAATTCTGGAATGGGGCATTCCTCATCGGAAGAACCTTCTGCTGGCACAAGATGGGTAGTGAGGTTCAGGACTTCACCCATGCCTGCTCTACTTGCACCTGAAATAAGACCATTCGTCACAAACCTCCGGTTCTTCTGCTTCCATTACCCATTCCCGAACGTCCATGGACACACATCTCCATGGATTTCATAGTTGAACTCCCACCCTCTAAGGGAATGACTACCATACTCGTCGTCGTGGATCGCTTCACGAAACAGGAGAACTTCATCCCACTCAAGGCTCTTCCTTCTTCTCCGGTTCTGGCGGACATTTTTCCAAAGAGATCTTTAGACTCCACGGTATTCCCACATCCATTGTGACCGACAGGGGTTCTCAATTTATTTCCAAATTCTGGCGGGCCTTCTCCAAATCGCTCTGTATCACCCTCTCCTTCTCCTCCGGCTACCACCCACAAACCAACGGGCAGACTGAGAGGATGAACCAAAATCTTGAACAATATCTGAGATGTTTTCTATCTGAGGCCCTTGACGATTGGACAGATTTACTACCCTGGGCAGAATTTGTGATCAATTCACACAAGAAGGAATCTACCCAAGAATCTCCATTTTTTGCGAATAATGGTTTTCACCCCGCTCGTCTTCCCATCTCCAGTAGTCATTCAGGGGTACCAGCAGCCGATACGCGGGTATCCTTCCTTCAACACTCCTGGAGAAGGATTCAATCTGCACTCGCTGGCGTGTCCCAAAGGTACAAACTTCAAGCCGATCGGCATCGTCAGAAGGCAACTGAATACAAGCCAGGAAGTAAGGTGCGGCCAAAAACATCCACCTGAAAACTCCTACCCCGAAACTGTCTCCGAAATTCCTGGGACCCTTCAAGGTTCTCGAGCGCATTAACCCAGTCACTTACCGTTTACAACTTCCTCCGACCATGAGGATTCCCACGGCTTTCCATGTTTCTTTGCTCAAACCCTACACCCAGAGCACCCGCTTCCCATCCAAAGTCCCAAGGTCTAAACCCATCTCCATACAGGGTCAACCTGAGTTCGAGGTCCAGGCCATCCTAGATTCCCGTTTTTCCAGAGGTCGTTTACAGTTCCTGATTCATTGGAAGGAGTATGGTCCGGAAGAACGAACCTGGGTTCCTTTGGATCAGATTCATGCTCCAGTGTTGCTCAGACGCTTTCATCTCAAGTTTCCCCACAAACCTTGGATGGATCGTCCTGAGGCCGGTCCTCGAGTGGGGGGTACTGTCAGGAGTCAGGGCACACGCCGCCCCCGGCGCTGCCCTTCCTTACCTATACTGCTAGCTGCGGTCTCCTCTGTCCCTGCTTGGCATCATGGCCCGTCCTCCGCCCCCCCTGCAGCTCGCACGCACGCCACCGACACTGGACTCGTTGTCGCTCCTCTTACAGAGCACACGCCGCGCAACTTAATTTATGCACTGCACCGGCCGGGTAACTCCGCCCCCGGCCATCTCAGCTCACAGGCTCAGGTCTTCCTACCATTCACCTGCAGCAAACCAGGTCATTAACCCCTGCCCTATCACAAAGGGCTCCTGGGCGCACCTCTGCTCTGCCCCTTCCTCTCATTGGTCCTCCTCACTTTATTACCCTTGTGATTCCTCTCCAACCTCGCTCTGCATAGTTCGTCTGCCTAGTGCTGTTTCATACTGTGCCCAGCTCTCTCTATGTTTCAGCTTCGTTACCAAACCGGCTTGTCTTCCTGCTGTCTCTGGCTCTACGACCTCGGCTTCCACTCGACATAGCTTACCTCTCGGACCCCCTCGAACTCGGCACTTGGAGCTCTACTAACCGGAACTCTGTTACCCTCGACCATTGTCTTCGGACCCTACTACGGCACCTTCTCTACGCCCGGATCTGGCAAGTACACTACCTACCCTGGTACCCCTGGCCTTGACCACACTACCAAATCCACACTCCGGGCACGCTCTCACTACTGCGGGTGCGTGGTTACTCACTTTCCACCTCAGTATTGGGGGTTAGTCTGGTCTGTGGGCAGAACAGCGTGACAACCCCGATGTGAGAGACTGACCAGCAGTTACAGGAAATGCTTAGTTGATGTCATTGCTGCTCAAGGGGGCGCCACCAGGTACTGAATCTATAGGGTCACATACTTTTTCACACATGGATATTGAATGTTGAATCATTTGTGGATATATAAATGTTGAAAAAGTATCATGTTTTTGTGTCATATGTTTGATCAGTTTATCTTCATCTACTATTAGGAATTAGATAAAGATCTAATAACATTTTAGGTTTTACAGTAAATATGTGTAAATCCTAAGGGCTTCAATTACAGTACTTAAGATACTGTGAAAGGCAGAAAATGAGCTTTTTATGTTCAAGAGCAGGAGATAGCAATTCTTACGTGTTTTACTCTGAAGAGATATTGATCACTTTCCAAGTATTGTGAATGTGCTCCAGAATATCTTGGTCACCAATGGGCCTAATATGACCACAGGAATACAATATCTGTCCTTAATAGGCCATGAAAGTGACCCCCTATAGAAGCACTGTTGCTAACTGATGTTTTAGGGTATTGTAGATGTTAGGGTCCAATATAAGCAGTCAAAATTGTGGAGACCCACAATAGTGGGGGGTTTTTCTCCCCGTATATTCAAATGTAACAATGTGTAGTCGTACTGTGGTACTGTATAACATGCAGATCAGCTTTCAAATTAACCAGATAAATATGGCTCACAAAGTTGCCGTGAGCCTATCTCCTGATACGTAGCTATGCTCAAAATGGGATCAGTGCTGCTAACCATTCCATTCAATACTGTATTCCATTCCATTTAATGACCATTGAGGTTGAAAAAGATACAGTTACTTTGATTCACCCGTCACCCTTTTAAATGTTCCAAATGTAAAAGAGGTTTCAATATAGAGGTTTTAGGAAGGAGAGAGAAACCCGTAAATATACGTTTGCTTTTGTCATTTTTTTTTTACATTTTATTTCAAATGAATTGTCAGACTAGACTTAATAAAAGCATTTTCATTTGATTCAACTTGATAACTTGGCAATATGGGTTTATGGACCAAGTTTTAGCCTATCTGTCATGGCTTTGTCTCCATAAATATAAATGGATTCTGAGGCCGAGATTGGGCGTGATTTACTTCAGTTCCTTACAAAAAGAATTTTGCATTTTCGTGTCAGAGGTTCCGAATTTTCCTTCAAATAACCTGATTAGAGACAAACCGCATTACCAGATTAATTTAGGAAATTGCCCCGGGGAGGGTGGTTTGGGCCTACAGGGAGGGTTGTAGCGGTTAACCCCTTGTTTGCTTTAGCGGCTAGTAAAACTGTGCGAATGTTTACTAGCCACTTAGGCACGTTCTATAGTGCCGGGCGCGTGCTGCGGCGTGCGCGCGCGGATTTTTAGTTGGCTGACGTTAGTCAGCCTTTCTGTACAAGGGCCGCGCGCGCGGCAGGGAGAGGGGAGCCGACAGACAGCGGCGAAGATGAAGAAATTCATCTTTTCGCGCCGCTGTCTGCGCTCAATGTATGTATGTGTGTGTGTGTATATGTGTGTGTGTATATGTATTATATGTGTGTGTGTGTATGTATTTGTTTGTCTACACAAGTGTGGTAAAAATAAAAATGTTATTAATGTTTTTTTTTTTTTTAATAAATATGTGTAATTTATTAAACACACGCACACCCATACACATACACATACACACACATATAAACACACACAAACACTGTATACTCACACAGTATACTCACACAGTATATACATGAACAGCATGCGGCACGTGCACGCGCTTTCGCATAGATATGCGCGGCCGCACACTGTATAGAACGGCCCTTAGGTAGCCAAGTGGGGGTGGGTGAAGAAGGGGGGGGGGGGGTTAGCAAGTCTAGTGTAACCAAAATATTAACCCCTCTGGTTCCTGTGGTATACCTTGGTAGCTACACACTTCAAAAGGTTTAATGTATTTTCCACCATACGGCAATGCATTTATTTATATTCCATAACCCTATGTTGGAAATACTACATTACTCACCCCCATTTTATCGCATTGTTATAAACGGCTTATCGGTTGCGTTGATTATCACGTCATGTCTCTACTTAAAATATCGCAGCCGGTAATATGTTGCCGCAATGCTAATGACGTAGGTAATAAAATTGAAGTAAAAGCGCCTGATATATTTTTTTGTACCGGGGTGCAATATTACTGTAACTCCGATTTACTGTAACATCGTTTGATTACTCTGGGCCAGTGATTGTAAAAGACTAAATTAATACAACATCCATCACTGAAAAACACGTACTCACCAGTAGGAGGAGCTGCCGCCAGCTTCCTTGATAATCAATAATTAATTAAATTCCGGGTATGGTCGGGTTCAATTCCCAAGAAAAGGAAGAGAGACATTTTCTATATAAAATACCTTCTCCCCGAGGCGACTGTAGTGAAAAATGTTGAACACAAGTTACAGGTGCGCCGACGAGTATTCTAAAACTTGCCTTAAACTTGCCTTGGAAAATCTGGG
Organism: Ascaphus truei; assembly: GCA_036426205.1. Lineage (NCBI taxonomy): Eukaryota > Metazoa > Chordata > Amphibia > Anura > Ascaphidae > Ascaphus > Ascaphus truei. The sequence goes on from WSYH01002004.1 coordinate 88,718, forward strand.
GCTATCACCAACAAGATCCAGGTACATGCTGGGTACATGCTGGGTACATGCTGGGTACATGCTGCAACATGTCAGTGACATTTCTGCAGAGACTAATTGCCCATCGGATTAACACAGCAGGGGTCCCTGGCAGTCCCATTCCGTTTGAATGGGACTGCCAAGGACCCCCGCTGTTAATCCGATGGGCCATTAGTCTGTCTGCTGAAATGTTGCAGCATGTACCCAGCATGTACCCAGCATGTACCCAGCATGTACCCGAGTCTTGTTGGTGATTGCCCCACTACAGTACTTGGGGGATCATTTTATACGTGGCCTTTGATTGCCAATAACTAGAGCTGGGTAGATCGGCCGGTACCTTTGGTCCGTGGATTTCAGCGGATCAATCTCAAAAAGCGCGATTAATTATTATTACCACTACACTCCGTGATTTTGCGACCCGTCGTCAGATTCAATCTGTGGATTGGGTTCTAGAATTCCGTCCACGGGTTGTATCCAATGGCAGATTTTGGTGACTCCGCACGGATTAAAACCGACCAAATCTGTTAACGGATTTTGGGGTCTATTTTCTATAGGGAGAACGGTTTTCGGAGGTGTACAGTGTGAATACTCAAGGAGCATTGTCCTTTATATTGGAGTTTATTGTGCCCTTCTTCCACTAGCATTTGTTAATTAAACTGCACTTTTAAATTCCTCAAAACTGTAGCGTTTACAAGCAAAATTCCATGATACAATATACAGTAAATAGAAATACTACTTGTGAGCACAGTCACATGTCCCAGACGGGTCTGCAACACTGTATGTCCCCATTATCTTTTAGCATAGAGTGCTTCCATTGCAGCCAGGGATTCTGGGTAATGACATGCAGATGAACACACAGTGTCACTCTTCACTTCTCATACGGCAGGCATAAGCTTATAGGGGTCCGTGTTAAAATGGATGAGAAGTAAAGAGTGCTAATTACCCAGAATCCCATGGAAATTGCTTGTCACTACCCAGAATCCCTGGCTGCAGTGGAAGCAAGAGATAATGGGAAGAGGCAGGTTTGCAGACCTGTCTAAGACATGAAAATGTATCACAAGTGGTATTTATGTTTACTGTACGGTGGAGAGTTTTGGTGAAGAGTTTTTGGCACTTTTTTTACCTACCATAACTTATTTAACGTCTGAAAAAATATAACGTCAGAAATGCAAAGAAGTAGAGAAATGCATGTCTACATGGCATAAAAATATTGCTATAACTTCTAAAATATGGTTCCAATAACAGGTACTTTGTAATCCTGCTGCATTTTGCTTTCACTTCCTTCTCATACCACGACCTGTGTACTACAGTGACAATGTATGGTCAATGCATCCAAAACCTATGCCAAACTGGGTGTACTTTTATAGAAACAAGTCCTCCCTAAGCCTGCTGGTCAGAAAGCGCATCGCACATCTGATGCTAATGTCAATTATAGACTGTAGAGAACAGACTCGTCCCTATGGTACGTGCCACCCTTAGTAAGCCCCAACAAGGATGCCCTCCGCTCCCCGCCACCCTCCCCCCCCCCACCACTACTGTTACACTTTCCCTCTTGCCACCACTGAGACCTACCGCCCCATGGCGGTCCATTACCTGAGGTATGCCTAGGGACAGGCCTGATGGGGACATAATATATGGTACAGCACCCCAAACGCACATCTAGAACTCAATATGCCGCTTTGTTCTCATATGTAACTACAAGACACATCATTGCAAAATGCTCAAAGAACTAGATTGTTCATCACTTGAGTTCAGATGCAAAGTTCACCTTTCCTGTCTTGACTTCAAATACTCTCTGGGCAAGCTACCGCCTACCTGAACAAGCTCCTCACCCCTACCACATGCAGCACTTATCTGAGATCTGACTGCAAAAGACTGTTCATGGTCCTAAGGTTCAACAAAGTATCTGGCCGCTCCTCCTTCTCTTACCGTGCACCCCAAAATTGGAACAATCTACCGTAGACTCTCACAGCCGCCACCAGTCTAAGTTCTTTCAAGACTTCAGCTGTCTCACATTTAATCTTTTCTACAACTGTTAAATTTACCCATAACATATATTGGGGCCTATGCAGAGAGCAGCGCTATTTCGAAATTCGCCATTTTTTGGAGAAAATCGCGCAGAAAGCAGCAGAAAATGGCGAGTTCCGAAAAACGCGCCAATTTTTCTTTTCTATTTGTAAAACTCGCCTCGCGGCTGGCGAGAACCTCAATCTCGCCAGTTTTAAAAATATCCGTATGCAGAGAGGCGCGAACGGCATCTAGCGGCTGTTCGCGCCAATAAAATGGCGCGATTGTCTCCTTTTTGCCTCGCCAGAAAAAACTGGCAAGAAGCTGCCGCTCGCGGCCATTGCAAAGGGAAAAAAAAGGCGCGAATTTGTTTTTACACGTTTCTGAAGCGCGCATCTCGCCAATTTAAACTCGCCACACGCATCCATGTTAAACATAGCAGAATTCGCACTTTTCTGCATATGGAGAATAAAACTCTCCAAAAAAGCTACTTTTTAATAAATTCGCCAATTTTAAAATTCGCTGCTCTCTGCATAGGCCCCATTGTCTCTAATTGTCAATGAAATGTCTGTAAATATAATGTGTAACCATGTATTTTTATAACTCTATGTACAGCACATACATGAAAACGGGAGGCAACTCTCAATGTATTATTTCCTGGTTAAACATTTTATAAATAAATGCATTGTGTGACAAGGTTTAAAGCAGCAATACGGGTCAAATTAAAAAAAAAATATATATATATTATTACATGTTTGAAGCAGGGGGTCTATGAAGTGGTGTTAATTTAATCTCTGGTGACCCCCTGCTTCCAGAGTATTTACCTCCACAGCGGTGCTGGTATCCTTTCAGGCAAAGAAATTGTGTGCCTAATCTAATGGCGTTGTTTAAAAGTGCCGCGTCACACGGTCCAATAGCAAGCCATGATGTCATCCGGTGAACCTTCCTATTGGTCCGTGTGACCTGGACCTTTAAACTCTATAGAAATACCAGCAGCCCCTACGGAGTAAGCATCTCTGCAAGCAGGGGGTCCCCGGAGCGGAAAGTAACACAGTTCATCTCAGGAGACCCCCGCTTCAAACCTGTAATTAAAAAAAAAAATATATATATATATATATTTTAAGTTAACCCATATTGCTGCTTTAAGCCATTTATTTTTAACTCAAGCTCAAAACACATTCCATGGATATGGTTTTACCACTGCGCTTACATTTTCCGTTGTTCCGGTGATCACGTGCAGTCCGTCATACGTGGATTTGATGTACATTCCCTAAAAGGAAAATAAGGAAACGTGTTAACAGGTCCTGTGGACATCGCAGAGCTAGAGAATAGTTTAGAAATGCATACAAACAATACCAATAGTGAAAGCATGCTCTGCAACGGACTCATCAAGCAGGTCAGGTTTTCAGGATATCCCAGCTTCAGCACAGGTGGTACAGCCAGTCCTAGCTTCAGCACAGGTATCTCCATCAGTTCCTGCTTCAGCACAGGTGGCTCAATCAGTGGCTCAGTCTTTGACTGAGCAACCTGTGGTGAAGTTGGGATATCCTGAAAACCTGACCTGTTTTGGGGGGGGGGGGGGGACTGGATTTGAGAACCCCTGGCCTACAAGCACATCAAGAAACAAAAATGTTTTGACGTTCAGCTCATGTTATAGCAGTTAATTGGATAATGGCATAACCGTCAGTGAATCATGGCAACATGCACTTATTTTCTCCTAGCGGCGCACTAGGAACAGTAGAAAGAGTTCTTGTAGGCACATATTATTTGGGCGTGTGCCATATCTGGTTCCGAGCTCCCATATTTCTCTCTCTTCTCAGCCGATACAAGGAGTTTAGAAGCAATCACTCGTATTAAGTTTTCACTGTTTGTACACACAATGACACGTTCAGTTTGAAGGAAAAGCAGATTTCAAGGATATAAGGCAATGGTGAAGGGACAGCAAATTCATCGGAGGAAGGCTGTCACCGCGCAGTGACATGATGATGGATGAACGACGCTGCGTGTCTTTGTGACTTTCACTGCAGTGTTTATTCAAGATTATTTTCGTCCTACATCATGCAGCAGAAAATTGGAGCTGCGTGTGTTTTTTATAACATTGCAGCCCGATCACTGCAAGGCCAGAGACTCTTTGAAATGCAATGTCATGAAATTCAACACAATAGTAACGGCGCTAGGACAGAAATCCCATAAATATCGAAATAATGTACTAGCCCTTATTTAATCCAGGGTACACGATGCTGCTCCCAGCTCTGTGAAACCAGGCTGGGGGAAAAAAAATACAAATGTCCGTATCTTAGATGCAATGAGGTCACCAATGGCAACCACAGTGTCAACACCTAATGTAGCTGCGTGATTCTGTTCGCTTCTGAGCCCGGAAGCCATGTTGGGCCAGAGAAGGATCTTTCCAAATCTAATTTCATGTAAACTGTGCGGGAAAACCTTGAAACGCCACATACTGCTTTAAATAGACATGTACCCTAATGACAGAACGTTAGTAGAACAATGGATGACAGGTTTGTGTTTGGGTAGATTTGGTGGCTGACAATTGAAACAGTGTGGCCCATGTTTACTCAGCAGTGCTATTCCACAAGACACATTCCAGTGCCGGAAGAAACCGAAGGGCCTATTTAGCTCGTAGTAAACATAGGCCTGTATGAGGTGATTATATCCCCAATCCTGGCTGGAAACAGAGCGGCTCAGTGGCTGGCACTGTTTGAAGCAGGGCAACCTGGTTCAATTCCGTGTGTCGGTTCCTTGTAACCTTGGGAGAGTCACTTTATCCCCCTGTGCATCAGGTACCACAAACATAGATTGTAAGCTCTACGGGGCAGGGACTTGTGCCTACAAAATGTCTCTGTAAAGCGCTAAGTAAAACTAGCAGCGCTATACAAGAACATGCTATTATTATTATTATTATTACCAATTGTATTAGAAATTCGGTGCTGGGGGGCGTTGTATGCTCTTCAGTGCTTGAAACGATCAATCAGACAGAAAGAAATATCTTTTCCCACATTTATCTGTTATGTATTACGGTATCTACTCCGAAAACATAGAAACAAGAGAATATGCCGAAATAGGAAGCAGAGTCTGCCGTCTCCCCTAGTGGCCCCCTCTTCTCAGCAAAGATAATGTCAGTACTAAAATAAGCAATGCATTTAAACCCAGACATGCCCTTTGGAAATTCTCTGAAACGCATATAAAAATACAGCTGTTTAATTCCCGTCATTTCAGCTGATCTTCTCTGGCAGGTTTGATGGATCTGTTTCGTTTCAAACATTGAGCTGTGGTGGGAAATAAGAGGCAAGAAAGCTGCATTCACTTTTACAAACATACTCAAATCCAGCTCATTACACAATCACTGTGTTCTAGTGATATAACTCCAATATATTGTGTGTACAAATATCTATTCGAATACAGCGCGGATAGAGTATGCAGAACTGCACACAGACCGTTGCACACACCGTGAAGGCCTGTTCCACAGAGCTTGCAATCAGACTTGTGATGGTTGGGGTGTAGGTATATGATGTCACTGCCACTAGACGTTGCCCTTGTCACTAGCATTTATTCTTCACACACATGTTTGTTTTTCGTTTTTGTTTTTAGACTGTAGTGGGGATGGGTGGATTTTTTTTTTTTTTCGGCTTTGGATCCGCCCCGATTGTCCGGTTCCGTTGCAACCGGGGATTTTCACGGATTAGTCTCAAAAAGGCAAATCTGCAGTTGTTTCGGATCTATCGTTTTATTTCTGAGATCAATCCAAAATCCGGGCCCGGATTGTTAAAAATGTGGACACGGCTGAATCCGTGATGGGGGGGGCCGGGGGGGTTGATCTCTCCGCAGATTAATCCATGTGTGAATTTTTAACAACGCGGCTACGGATTGTGGAATCCGCGTATTGGATTCTTAAAAATCCGACCGGCTTGTATCCAATGGCGGATTTGGAGCGATCCGCGCTGATTGTTCCGTGCCAAATCCACAGATGGATTTTGGTAGGGGGCAAGGGAAGAGGATTTGGTCTAAACCAGGGGTCTCAAAATCAGTCCTCAAGGGCCACCAACAGGCCAGGTTTTATGGATATTCCTGCTTCAACACAGGTGGCTCGAACAGTGGCTCAGTCTTTGAGACCCCTGGTTTAAACAATCCGGGAAGCGGATTTGGACTGGTTCGCCCAGGCGGTAGGACTGGTTCGCCCAGGCGGTAGGACTGGTTCGCCCAGGCGGTAGGACTGGTTCGCCCAGACGGTAGGACTGGTTCGCCCAGACGGTAGGACTGGTTCGCCCAGGCGGTAGGACTGGTTCGCCCAGACGGTAGGACTGGTTCGCCCAGACAGTAGGACTGGTTCGCCCAGACGGTAGGACTGGTTCGCCCAGGCGATAGGACTGGTTCACCCAGGCGGTAGGTACACCTTTTTATTTGCAGTGTATAACCATTGGACTGATATTTCTTACAGGTTGGTGGCTGTCGGCAGGAAAAGTACAAGGAGTGAAAATGAAAAGCATTCCTTCAGAACGTAAATAAGTAGCAACTGTAATGAAAACATAATGGATTCATTTCAGTGCTATTTTAAAACCAAATTCAAATATGTTTCAGAGAAGATTTTGAGTCCTGACACAGGGTAGAAATAAAACAATTCACAAATTTACTCGCAATTATTATTTTTTAATACATTTTTTATTATTTTTTTTAGCAACAATCACCAATTTTTTTACGTTATTTGTTTCTGGCAAATAGGTGACTTTTAATATTTTGTTTCCAGCCATGAACCTTCTATAGCAGCATCTCAATCACAAGCCTGGTGTTCATCAGAGTCTATTTCAATAAGAGCACAAAAATAACTACCACAAATGATGTTCTCTCTGTCTTTTTAACTGAGCTGATACTTGGATCACTCGTTACCGTATTCCAAATATTTTTACAATCCTTTCCATGTGGAGACAGGAAAAGTCAGCCCGTAATGAGATTCTACAGGCCTACTAAAATATCGTTGTCTGTTAAACTAGGCTACGGGTAGCCAACTCCAGTCCTGAACGGCTACCAACAGGTCAGCTTTTCAGGATATACCCTGCTTCAGCACAGATGACTCAATCAGTGGCTCAGTCGACGACTAAGGCTAAGGCCCCGCTCCCAGAGTCAGCGCACCCGCACTGCTGACAGGCGGTGCGCTGAGATACACAGACCGCGATATGCGGTCTGTAGGGAGCGGGAGCCGGAGCGGGAGGTGGGCGGGTGGTGGGCGGTTTGACAGGGAGGGGGGGCGTGGCTTGAGCGGAGGGACCCGCTACTCTCCCCCCCCCTCCCTCCACGGACTCGGGCTGCAGGAGGGACCCGCTACTCTCCCCCCCTCCCTCCCTCCACGGACTCGGGCTGGAGCTGGAAAGTAAGTTTAAACACACACACGCAGGCACTCATTCATACACACACACACACACGCGCACACACACACACAGGCAGGCACTCACGCACTCAAGCACTCATACACACACACACACACACACACACACACAGACAGAGGCAGGCACGCACGCACTCAGACACACACACAGACAGGCACACACACAGAGAAAGGCACTCACCTGCTTTCACTCCACACTCCTCCCCGCTCCCCGAAGCCTCTCCTCCTCCCGAAGCCTCCCCTCCCCATTGGCTCACAGCCACACACGTCACGCGTCGAAGCTAGGAAACACCATTCTGTGGTGTCTCCAGCGGCTGACGCGCGACAGCGTGTAGTCAGCTGTGCAGCCAGTGGGGACCGGGACCAGCTCGCGAGGATTCCCCTGCTGGTGGGGAACTCGCTACATTGCCGCCCGCGCCAACGAGTGCAGCGGGACCGAGGCCTAAGCCAGTAATTGAGCCACCTGTGCTGAAGCAAGCTCTTAGACAGAGCCACTAATTGAGCCACTTGTGCTGAAGCTGGAATTGATTGAAGAGCTAGACCTTCTTTTCCTAGTCATCACTTTGTCAGTTTTTCACTAATACATTACATATTCGATTTTGTCTATTAGAAAATCTATTCTGTGCTTTGATTCAAATATTGCGTCCCCTCCTCCCCTGGTTCTAAGGAGTATCAGGCCTGTGAGAGGCAAACAGATGCACTAAGGCTGGGGTGTGCAAACTGAGGGGGGGGAGGGTGGCGAGATTTTCCTGAGGGGGTTGGGGGGGAGGAAGCGTGCGGTTGCAGAGGCCCCGTGCTCTTCCCCAAGGCATTTAACTTCATGCTGGGGGATTGCGTGAGGCCTCTGCAACTCTCAACTTACTGGGATTCAGAAGCGTGGTGATGCGTCGCCATAGCAACATGGCGTCAAATGACATCGCAGGGTCACGATGTGACATCACATGACCCCAGAAAACAAGGTATGGGGTACAAGGTATGGGTGCGCGACCATTGCAGGCAGAGCGGCTGAGCCACTGATTGAGCCACCTGTGCTGAAGCAGGGATATCCTGCAAACCTGACCTGCTGGTGGCCCTTGGGGACTGGAGTTGGCTACCCCTGCGTTAAGGCATAACGTGATTTTAGGTTAATGTCACGCTAACTCCCTACACGGAACTATGTTGAACTAGCGCTAAGGGAGGAATATATATGAATGCAAAGGAAACTCTGTTTTTCTGCAACTTCTCCTAAGTCTGTTTTCTGAAGTCTTGCGTAAGATGCTTGCGAGCCAACGTTTCTACATCTGTCGCGGCTTCTTACGCTGAAAGGTTTATATCACCTCATACCTGGGAGATTCTTTGCCACAAATGAAAGGAAAACATAGAGCAAGATAAGTGCAGAACCCGATACATCCCATTATAATATGTCACATCCTATTGATAATCCCGAAATCGTATATGGTGCACGTGGAATAGAAGTGGAGAAAAGTGCCTTGAAAAGTTGTTCCAAAATTGCCTTGATACATCTCTTCGAGTCTCAGGGCCTGCGTTAGGGCAGCGCGAGGAAGGCGGTTGCTTTGGGCCCCGCTCTCCCTCGTCTCTCTCCTCTCCCTCCTCCTGTCGGCGCCGACAGGTGCGGGGAGAGCTGGGGAGTCCTGGAACCGGCGCACTGCTGCTCACCCCAAGGTAGAGATGAGGCAGGGGATGTGTGTGTAGCTGGGGGAGGTGCATGTGTGGGGGGTCTTACCTTATGCAGAGCACCCTTCCTTCTGCAGCGTCGCGTTGCCGTGAGAATACAATGTCACGTTCCGCCATGACATCATGATGCTGCAGGAGGAGCGGCCGCCAAAGGTAAGGCCAGCCCTGCTCTTTGCTGTTATAGAGACCAGGGCGGCTATGTATAAAGCGTCGCTATAAGGTGATTCTGTCGTAAAAGAGATGCGTGGAAGAATAGCAAGTTAGTGCGTCTCAGAGCGCTAACATATAAAGCCTAGTTTTATGCGCTGTGTTCCTTTTCACAAAGACAAAAATGATGTTAAGGGGTGGCGTTAGAGGCGGAGTTTGGTGGTTGTCTGTGGCACACATATGTTTCGATGTAGCAGACGTTACCGATCTCGTTAATGCGATGTGCGTTAACGCCGGGGCGGCATTTAACTAGCACTATTGAAACCAATGGTTAAGCAGGTAACGCACACTTTAACGCGTTCCGGCATGCATTATTTCCTGCTAACGGGGGTAGTAATACCTGCTACATCTGTCATTTATAAGCGATATTAAAACGTCGCCACTTCTGTGTGCCGTAAATGTGTCAGAATTCGCTGCAAAGTTTTTTTTGGGTGTAAGAGACAATTGCAAGTAAACGGAAAAAAAAACTATTCCTAATGCATTTATATTTCTGAACATGATGCGCTTCATACACGAAAACAGGCGCCAACTGTAAGAACATGAATAATGATACTTGGGCAGGTAAGTGGCAGATGAGGTTTAATACAGATAAATGTAAGGTTATGCATTTGGGAAGCAAGAATAAACAGGCGACTTACAAATTAAATGGGGATAAATTAGGGGAATCCTTGATGGAGAAGGATTTAGGGGTGCTTGCAGACAGCAGGCTTAGCAATAGTGCCCAATGTCATGCAGTAGCTGCAAAGGCAAACAAGATCTTATCTTGCATTAAACGGGCAATGGATGGAAGGGAAGTAAACATGATTATGCCCCTTTATAAAGCACTAGCTGATATACCCGGCGTTGCCCGGGATTTACCCCCCTTCACAGGTGGTTCCCCCCCCCCCTCCTTCACAGCTGCGGTCTCCCCTCCCTGCACCCCACATGACTGTCCACCCCCTGCACCCCACAAAACTGCCCCCCTGCACCTCACATTACTCTCCCCCCGTGCCCACATGACTCTCCACCCCTGCACCCCACATCACTCTCCACCCCTGCACTCCACATCATTCTCCACCCCCCTGCACCCCACATGACTCCACCCCCCTGCACCCCACATGACTCTCCACCCCTCTGCACCCCACATGACTC